>VWZG01013171.1:102813-117150 GCA_013396735.1 Grallaria varia
AGTATAACACATTTTATGCATGCTACAGTACACTGAAAGCTATGGCTAAGTTCAGACTGTCATGCTCAGTCCCTTCAAACAAAAGTCACTCAGGAAAATGTCTAGGGTTACTTTGCTCCATGGTTCTTCAGTTACATAAAAAATAAAAATGCACTGTTTTGGACTAGCACTGAGGCAGTGTATAAGCAAAACTGAAAGCCTAAATGACTTCAAAGGCCTCTCTATCTTTTGTTTGCAGTGGTTGAATCTCCAACCTGAAAAATAGAAAACGTGTCTGAACTGAAGTAATCTAGAAGAAAGTTTTTGGTTGCAGCCTAGTGTTTTGGTGAGCTACAAAGTATTTTCTGTAGCGAGAGAGAGTAATTCTGTCTTCATTTAGTTCTATTTTATACTATATAAACTTCACTTATTTTCACTGTTTCTTGAGTTCTGAGAATGAAGAAACAAATTCTCAGTCACTGAATGCATGTAATTCCTTAAAGTTCTTCAAATACTTTAAAGTTCTCTAAGATGAAGTTTCTAGACAAGCTTATCTTCCCAAGATTAATCCTGTAAATAACAGGAAGGATATACAAAATGAACCTGAATATTTTGAATGTGCTAATTTAGATAATGCATGTGGATTCACACACTGCTCACAAACATGCTGCATTTCATTTTTATTCCGCCAATAAATCTCAAGCACAAAGTTGCACTGTGAAGCACAAGTAAGCAAATACATCTTGCTATAGTAGGTGCCTTGATTGCCGTCATGACAGATGTTCTCCCACAGAGGACTAATTTTTCCTGAAGATTGAATTGATGGGATAGTTTTAATGCTCTTGCAAAATAGCTGAGAGTAGAAAATGTCTTTAAAGTTTTCTTAATTACCCCAGTAATCAAATGCTTAACACTAATATAATGGTATTAATACAATATAGAAGCCAACTGGCACTGCAGTTATACAAGATTATACACCTGACTCCTGAATTATACTTTTGATTATGCTTTACTGGTGGTCCACCTTAAAAAAACCCCACACAATTAAAGGTCATAGGCTATAAGTACTGAACAAGCTGGGAAAAAAAAAATAAAAATCACACAACAAAATATACGTAGTTATTGCAACAATTTGATTGCAGGTATTTAATTTTTACTAATTTCTTCACCTTTTGTGCAACAAAGATCCTCTACAGTACTTATGGTAGTGCACTTTCTGTACATTTTTAAAGTTACTAGTAGTTCTTAATTTTATAAAGTAAACTGGACAGAGTTCCATTAAAATGTTAAAAGAATTTCTACATTCATATGCAGCTTGTTTGTAGACTTTCTGGATGTAGTGTAATCTAAACTGGGATTTTTATTTTATTTACTGCTTCCTTAATCTGCTCTTTTATTTTTGAAATGTTCTTTATTTATGACTTGTGAAGCTTTTCCCTTTTTTTTTTTCTAGTGGTTTATCATGTCTGTCTATCATTCAGTCTCTTCTGCAGCTCTCTAGGCTTTTATGGCTTCCAGTAATAAGTCTGTTTTCCCTAATAGCACTAGCTTGAAGAAGCAACTATGCATACTAAAAATAATGCAGGGAAAAAGCCTATCTCCTTGGGCACTGCTTATTTATCTCCTCAAAAGTGACATCTGCCTCCAGTGGCTTAAATTCTAGCATGGACTGCACAGGATCACTACAAAGTTGGCATTCCTGACTACAATCTAGCTATATTCATGAAAAAGAACTACTTTTTTTTTTTTTTCAGAAGGTATATTAATTTACAAAGAAGGCAAAACCCCCACAAACAAAATCAAACACACACAGGCATTCATTAGTAGTCATGTCTACAGTTATTTTAACAATAGCGAGAGACTAGAGACTGATTGATGGTCCCCGGGTGATATGGCACTGCCTAGGCTATAATTACCTGGTGATTAACTTTCTCTATAGTAGACTTGGCTCAGAGAGAAACAGATGGAATAGTGTAAAAGGAATCAGACAACAGGGGGCTTGCTCTTTGGCCCTGTTTCATTTAGCAGGATAAAAACATTCATAATACATGTTTCTGGCATATGAAGTTCCCTGAATCATAAAGAAAAGGGATTTAAGTCTACTGTCTCATACCTCAAATAAAAACCCCAAGTCTTTGTCTAGCTCCTGGACAGAATTGGACTACCAGGAATTACTAATTTTAAATTCTTCATCCTTTATTTTACAGAATAAGATAAAGAGATATTATCATTGGCAATTAATCTTACACACTTACATGCACACATGTGCCCACATACATACCACACATGTAAAAGTATGTACAGAAAAATGTCGAGTTTTAGAGTTTCAATTGCTTATCAAAACTGCAACTGGTCAAGGCTCCAGGCTACTGTGGGAGGAATGGGGAATGAAGGAATGCTCTGTTTGGGCAAGCATCAGCAGAAGTTATGGAGAGTGAGATTTATCTAACTAAATGTAAAAGTCCCTATTGGTTCTAGCAGTTGGTCATTCTTCATAACTAGTGGAGAGCAATAAGCACCTCTAAGGTGTGGTTCATTTTACAGAAGACATTTGAAATATATTATAACTATCTTTCCCTACAAGTGACTAATTCTCTATCTTGCCCATGAGAGGATGTTGAGGTGATTGGCTCAGATACAAAAACCTATATTATAGGTGAAATGAACTCTAATGTGCTTTAAGGCCAATAAGAAGCCCTTATTAATAACTACCTTTTGGTTTTCATAGTTATCTCCACTTGAAGATATAATATTCTTTAGTAGTGTTTAAAAACTAATTTCTCTGAATACTATGACTCAACCTGCCTGTTAACATTCTCAGATCCCAATTTTTTGATACATTTTGAGAGAAAAAGAAAGCAATGACAACTTTTCTTCTTTATATATTAATTAAATTTGATTAGTTCTAGGAATTTCTTTTTAGTACTTCCCTTTCCTAAATTACAATGCATAATGAACGGCTGCTTATTTAAAAACTATCTACCAAAAATTAATTACTCTATGATAGACCTGGGCCTACCAGGACTAGTAAAATGGTTTTGTTCACTGAACTAGCCTTCTCAAGAAGATTTTGAGGACAAGTCAAGTCATAGTGAAAGAGGTTTGGAAAAATTTTCTTATTCAGTCTCGATTGAAACTAGAATTTTGAATCATGGAGAGCTCTGTTCAGAGACATTTTTTAACATCCTGATAATGCTGAGGTTCTACTTCCACTGCTTGTTAAAATTGATGGGGAGAGAAGAGACAGGAAGAGGAGGTACCATGCTTTTTTTTTAATCTAATTGCTAAAAGCTTGAAAACGGACTGCTTGAACTTGAAAATCCATAGAAAGGGCTGACAGGATCAGCAGAAAGAGAATTCAGTTCTCTCAGATATTAATACATTAATAGTCTTACAGCTATCAGTATCATTTCTTCTTCTCCAGGACTGACCAAAGACATTGTGCCCTGAGAAGGCTTATGGGAGAAATTTTCTAATTCACATACTTTTCAGTATACAACAGTACTCAATTGTTCAAAATATATGCAAGAAAAGGTTAGTTTTCTCTGCCTAAAATCTAGAAAATCTACATTTTCAAGTGCAATTTTTTAAAGGATGTAAGAGCAGTCCTTTCATATTTCTACACTGACTGACTTAGGATGTGTGCTGGTTTAAAAGTAAACCAGCAGGAGAAATGAACCCAACTCAAAATATTACAATAGATACACTGATACAAAGGAAAATTGGTTTCAGCCCTCAAAACCCAGGTGTACAACCCAGCCCCCTGGGGCACAAACAGTATGGTGCTCACCAGCCCCTGTGCTGAGCACCACGTGGTCCCCCTGAGTCCAAAGCAAAAAGAAAAGGAAAACCTGTTTTCCTTCCAGAAGGTTGGTGGTCGCAGTCTGGTTGAGAGTGGTAGTTGCAGTCCTTCTTCTCTCAGTCTGACAAGTGAGAGAGCACCCCAAGTCCCAAAACCCCAAGCTTATATATGCTTGGGTTCAGATAGGAACACCCAGTACCTCCCCCAGGGTGAGCAGTTTCACAATAGGCAATTTACTCAGTGAGTCACAGGATATTTTGGTCTACTTGATGGCCCATTAGCAGACATGACCCCTCAGGTTGGGTGTGAAGGTGTTAATGATTCCCAGAGGGGAGTTATCACACCTGAATCATTGGTGTGAAGACAGGGAACCCTCTTATCTCTGTTTTCTCATGCATCCAGTTCATAGCCTGAGGTGTCAGGTGTGTCCTGGGCAGCTATTGCAAACAATGCATCATTAACAGTTCATGATAAGTGGCAGAGAGGGTATGGAATAAGCAGCTCCAGTTACATTCACACAGTGATAAACTGGTGCTAGCCACTGTAACTATGACAGGATCCCTTTCTCCTGACAAAAGCAAATCAAAACCCTCACTAATATAAAAAGCACAAAGAATAATGTTATTAACTTTGACACTTGCTAATTCTGAGTATTTATAACCAATATTACATTTCAATAAAGCACAAAACCCACTTAGGCATCAGTGGATAGATTCTCATTCTCTTAAGTTTAGAGCAGGAACTGACACAGTGATATCAGGATGCTCATATTGTTTGTCTATGTGTTCTCCTGTTAGCCAGGGAGAGAATTCCTTTTCGCTGAATGTGGAAAGATGTTTGACTTCTTAGCATGTTCAGCACAACAAATTTAGTTTCCAGTCCTGGATTGTTTGCAGTGATTGAGCACAAAGCTGCCCAGCACTCATTACATGATTTGCATATCATAACACCATATTATCATAGAATGGTTTGAGTTGGAAGGGACCTTAGAGATGATCTAGTTCCAACCCCTCTGCCATGGGCAGGGACACCTTCCACTAGACTAAGTTGCTCAAAGATTCATCCAACCTGGCCTTGAACACGTCCCGGCATGGGGCACCCATGACACCTCTGGGCAATCTGTTCCAGTGCCTCACCACCATCACAGCAGACAATTTCTCCCTAATGTCAAATATAAGCCTACCCTCTTTCAGTTTAAAGCCATTGACCTCTGTCCTATTCTTACATACCCTTGTAAAAAAGTCCCTCTCCAGCTTACTCGTAGGTCCCCTTTAGGTACTGGAAGGCTGCTAGAAGGTCTCCTCAGAGCCTTCTCTTTCAGGGTTGAACAACCCCAACTGTTTCAGCTTGTCTTCATAGGAGAGGTGTCCCTCCACTTGAATCACTCCAGTGGGTCCATGTTGGATGAGATCTCTCTATTTGAATAAATTCTACAAAGACTGACCCACTTTCTGTAATTTTGTTCATGAACGTGTACTTCCACTCCAAATGATACCAACAGAATTAGTTGGTCTATGACTCATCTAATCTCTGGTTCCTACTTCTTTCACTTCTGCAGCAATTCACTGCGTTTTAAATAAATCCCATTGCCTTTCACATGTTAAAGATGTGATGCAGTCATTTAACCTAAACCAAATATGGATGCAGACAAGGATTACAGTAAATTGCAAGGTAACAATTTTGCAATAAAATTTGAAATTTAAGCAATCATTTATGGAGAGATTTTCCATGCCATGACAAGTCTCCTTTCTTCTTTTTAAAGTGCCAGAGGAAGGCAGGCTAGCTGGTTGCCTGGCTTTAGTTCTAATAGCTATTCTTCTCAAAAACTTTTAATGCAAATGTTGTTTAAAGATTTGACTAAAAGATTCAAAAGTTATTATAAACATTGAAATAAAAATTTGCTAGTGGTATAATTTTAAAAACTTGACATAAATCACGGAAAGGTTGATGTTGAAAGGAATAATCTAGTCCAACTGACGTGCTGAAACAGGACTGGAATGTTCAGGAATGTGTTCAGTTGGGTTTTGAGTATCTGCAAGGATGGACACTCCACAACCGCTCTGAGCAACCTGCTCCACCACTGGACCACCCCAGTGTAAAAATGTGTTTTCTTTAGTCCATATGGAATTCAACGGGGTTTTTTGTGTCCATTGTCCTCTTTTCTGTCAATAGCATCACTGACTTTATTAAATCCTTCATTAAATCACCAGTTTCTTATATACACTGATGAGATCCCCTCAGGCCTTCTTTTCTCCACGATAAACAGTTCCAGGTCTCTCAACCTCTCATGTGAGAGATGGTCCGGTTTCTTAGCCATCTTTATGGATTTTCACTGATCTTCTTCAAGGATCTTCTTATACTGGGGAGACCAGCACTCCAGATGTGTCTTACCAGTGCTGAGTAGAGAGGAAGAATCACCTTTCTTGACCTGGGGGCAACACTATTAAAATTGCTGTGGACATATTTTATTAAATAAACAAGGCTTAATAATAAAAATGCTATAAATTTTAAGATAATCAGATCCATTATTATGTATCAACCTTTTAGAATAAAGTTTGCTGGTTTTTGATAGTAAACTGTGAGAAAGAGAGGTTCTATCCTGTTGCACCTGCCAGAGAAATCCTGCCCCCCATCAAAGACCAACTGTTATACCTAACTTTTCATATAAAGTTGCTTTGTTTAAAAGAAATCAAACAAACATGGAAAACAAAACAAAAAAAACCAAAAAACCCAAACACACAAAAAAAAAGCCTTTCATGATAAGTAGGTACAGAACTACATTTTTAAGCAGATTTGATATAGCTTTTTGGTTAATCTGTAGTTCAAGGTTGACTAAAACAGTTTGGTCCTGCTTGGTAGCCAGTTACATTTATACAAAATGATGTTTGTTCCTTTACCCTCCCTAGACCTTTTCCTTAAATCATGCTTCCCTTGACACCTATTTTTTTCTTAAATTAGTTAAATGTCTTAACAACCAAAGCATAGCACAAGACGTCTACCAAAAATTTATTAGCGATATTATAGACTTCCTATAGCTGACTCTGCAAGTTTTCCATTCATAAAGTCAGAAGTTTTTCTTCCCCCTCCCTTTTTTTTTTTTTTCATTTGTTTCTAGCACTTCATATAGCAAAGTCTGCTACTCGTAGCTGTTGGTAAGGGTCTCTAGATGTGCATCATAGAAGACAGGTAAAGGATGCATACCAGTCTATTATCTTGCTTCAGATTTATATATTTTTACAGTTCAATGAGATATAACTACTGAGTTTTGTAGGATACAGCATTTATACTTAAATAGAGACAGATTTCTGTACTTAGAAATTTGACCTTCTCTTTTAGTTTGCTGCCTTCAGGGTTGTAATCTATATATGCCAGCATAACCCAATAGACATGGCCCTTCCTCAGACTTTTGCTAGGAGTTACTGGAAGCTACTGTTTCAATAGTCTACCTGTACTGTCTCTATAGCAAACATCACAAGGTCTGCCTATCTAGGTCTCATAGAAGGTCGCCCTTTCTTTATATTTGCTTTATCCCTGGACCAGGTCTTTAAAAATCAGCAGTTAATTATGTAGAGTTGGACTCAGTGACCCTCAGGAGTCCCTTCCAATTCAGAATATTCTGTGATTCTGTACCCCTTGAGTCTCATTCTAAAATTAAGAATTGTGGTTATAGTCACAGAGTTTATAAAGTTGCTTAGGACTAAGTAACAAAAAAACTTCTGAAAACACATTCAGTATCCACACGCATAGTTTCCTAATGTAATATTCTATTCAAATTTCAACAGCAGCACAATTTACACACTCTTTGTTTAGAAACTTAAAAAGCTTTTTTGACGGTCAGAAACTACACGGTCAGAAACTACACATTCAGAAACTACACGTACCCAGCTCAGGGGCACAAGCTGAGACAATGTGTTTAATCACACATTCCACAATATATAGTTTTGGTGTAATTAGAAGGTTGGGTTATGCTAAAGAAGGGGTGGACTAAGCTAATCAGGAGAATACATTATGCTAACTAAGGGGAATTGAAGTAGGAGACGGTCATCCATTACTCATGGCCACAAGGTGGAAGGGAACAATAGGTCTTTCCAAATAGGTTTTGGGTACAGGGCAGGAAATACACAGAAACTACAAATCTTGTCAAATGCAAATAGTCTTTGGAGGTCTGGAGATGTGTTGGTGTCTGCAGAGTGGATTAACTCTTATCTTCCTTGGGAGGCTTCCTGCCTTTGGTATTTGCCCAAGGCTCTGCAGATATCTTGGTCAGGCTGATTTCTGCCCCCACACTTTTTCAACAGAATTTGTTTTCATTATTCATAGCTGTCTTTTATGTACATATATACACACACACACACACACACGTGTGCATCTGTGCATGTATGTCTATAAACTAGCATTTACAGATCTTTTGTCCTGTAACAGCTAGACTTACAGGGCAAGTCCACACAGGCAAACAGTTTTATTTCACCAGCTTTCTCAAAAGCTCTTTCACAATGGAGGACCAGTGGTTTACAAGTCCTCTACCAAGATTCACCTGCTTTGCTTTCAGTAATATTACAGAGGTTAGATATGAATTTTTGAAAACTAGTAGCCCTTACTTTGTTGTTACTGTCTGCAAGTTTAGAGCTTGACTCTGAGTTGGTTTACAACCTGTGCTCGACTTTATCGTACCTAGTTGTTAGGTTTTTCCAGTTCAGACTAGCAAAGCCAGTGTGGACCATCAGAAGAATTAAACATCAAGCATATTTGGATCTGCCAAATGAGGTGTTGCCTGCCTAGGTTTTCAATATCACTTGCCAAACATATCTGGCTTTCTTCACATCTTTCAACTGTTATTCTTTCTTTCTAGCTTCTTTAAATCAGTCATATTTAACCTTACACTTGCAGCTATTTCCTTCTTAATGGAAATCTTTCTTACTTTAGTCTTTACTGCCCTGAATACTTCAACTTCAATATTTTTTCTGTCATACTATTTGTGGCAAAGACTTTTTGTCACAGACAGGAAAAAAAAGGGATTGCAGCCAGATCTGGTTTTAGTGAGTCTGCACAACCTCACGTCAGACAACAGGAGCCCTACAGGGCAACATATTCCATTTTTTTTCCTAAATAGTTGCAGTCAGACCTCGCTGTACACACACACTCAACAGCTGCTTCTGCTAGAACTTTTCACAACTCATGTCTGACTACTAACTTTACCCAACTTAAGGTAACTAATATGGTCATCACTTTAAATGTGAGGAGTCAGTGCACAGCCAGTTGCAAAAATTCCTTTAAAATGCTTTCACAGTTATTCTAATGCAATTTTCAGTCCCTCATTGACTCACAGGGGTCCCTTGAGTATGACCTTTAATGAGCACATCTAAATTAGGTCAGATCAGCTATGCCCTGAGTGACAGTCTTTTTCCATTAGCTATAAATGGAATTTAGGATGATGAGCTTAAACATAACTATTGTCAACACTCTGGGTTCAATTCAATTGCCTACATATGGGCCACTCTCTTCTGCCTGGGATGCAAAGTGTCTAGCTGCTGCTTCTGGGTGGTGCAAGTCTTCTACAGTGTAATGTACCATATCTGTTAGCATAAGTTGATGGCTTTGTTACAAAAACCAAACTAAACATTTCTGTTCATATGAAAACAAGAATCTACTAATAGTGATATTTAAACTGCTCCAGTGTATCTCTTCTGGCCAAAGCTCCTAACTAAAACAGTCTTCTTTAAGTCCTCTGTGCTACTTCTACACTCTTACAGGGATGTCTTAGGTACCCTGGAGTTCCTCAGATTGTGCCAGATGCCCATATTTCATCTAGCAAATTAAGACCTGAGTGGGGTTCCAAGTGAAATCAAGGTATCAACAATTTATGAGTGAGGCAAATCACTTAATTAGATGTCTGAATGCTGGTACCTGCACCGAAGTTGATGTCTAAGTTTCCATTACTCTTCATGGAGGTAGTGAGCTTAATTCATGTTATCTATGGCCCTTTGAGACTTCTTACACAGCCAAATACCCATGGGATAAGATGATGTTAACAAGACTTATGGACTACCTGTGAAGTTTTGCAGTGGAAACTGTAGATTAGACAATATACCATATTTTACATAGCACTGAACTGCTGTGCGTGTATGTGTGGTGAAACTTTACAACCCACAAATAAATAAAATCACATAGCCTAAATATTAGTCTGAAAAGATGAGGAGAAAAACTGAATCCCACTCCTAAATTAGATATTAGTCTTCTAAGAAGTGATTACTTGAGTGTTTAATTGGCTGACTGGTAAAATGATTAAGAAGTCAAAGGAACAGAGTTACTGTATTTATTAGTAGTTCTATAGAACAGGCAATGGTCCCAAGATGTTTTTGGTTTTAAAGAAAATTGTATAAAAAGGTGCTTTTTTATATAAATTATTTAAAGAGCACCAAAGGAGGCAAAGCTACTTTAATCTTTGTTTTCTTTAGAGAATAAATGAACCAGTTTCAAATTTTTCTCACAAGAAGTCAAGTTACTGCAAATATAATAGCAGATTTCTTGCAGGTTTACCAGCTAAATATGTTTCATAATATTTCTTTTGTGTGTACTTTATTTTAATCAAGTTTCCAATGGTTTTGGTTTTGTATTGCTTTATTCCAGTCTTAACCCAGAGCTTAAGGATACTGTTAGGGTGTGGAAAAATATATCTAAAAAATATTGTTTCTTCCTTGGGAATTGGAAAGATAGCACAACATCTTCCCTGTGGAGAGACTGAGGAACCTTAAATCTTTTCTGCCTTTTTGCTTATTAAATTTAAGTACATAACATCCTCCACGGTTGATTTGAAGACATACTATTCAACTAAACTAAATTTACAGCCACATTAAATTCTCCACAGTGAAAATAAAATCCATAGAAGCTGATAAAAATTTACCCCTTTTTTCCTACTACAGATCAAAGAGAAGGATACCTTTTCATGTTTTCAATGTTTATATTTTAACAAGAATTATAACCTTATTTTTAACACCTCTTTCTAAATTATGTGACCTAGTGTAGGAAAAAATCAAAGCGCCTTCACTGTTCATATTATCATTTCTTCTTGTTGATATTTTCAATGCTTTTGCTGATGGCTCAGAAAATACTGGAGTTAAATATAGCTACAAATCAAAGAAAGCATTTAACTAAAGTAGCAAAAGAAAGGCTTCATAACCAAGGGAAGAGGCACCACATCACCTCCTCCCATTCCCCACGGAAAGGGGATAAAGATTACAAATGTAATAGGGGCACTTCACCTGAAACATCACTAGGGAAAAAATAAAAGAAAAAGAAATAAAAAGACTGCAGCTGTCCCAGCTCATTCCTGCTCCTTATGCTATTCCTAACAAGGACATCAGAGTGGTTTGGGAACTTATTCCTTATATAACAAAGAATAGCACTTTTTCTGAGCATTGCAATTTCATAATCCTTGGGGCTTATCTCAACAGTAATTAACCTCCATGGCAACTAGCCAGATAAAACCCCATAAATTTTCTGGAATCTTCAACCTAGAAACTAATTTATTTTTTTCTTCTTCTTTTGAGGTAATTGAAAAAACAATCTTAACTTTGAATCTGAGCAACAGCAGACTAGTACAGGAAAATTGTTAGATTTTCACCATATTTATTACTTTTCAAGTAAATATTCTTGAACCCCCTAATTGCAACATTAAATGACATAGTCTGAAAACTTTTGAGGCATTTCTTAAAATGTCAGAGCAACTTTCTTGTTACAGTAAGGTCACAGGGAAAAAAGCCTTCTTCCTTCTCTGGATTTTATAGAGAAGGAAACTGAAAGAAAAACTACTGATATCCAAATGAAGAGCAAAATGGATTCATAGTAACATGTTAATTTTTATATATCTGATACTGGCAGAGTAAAGAATGTGTCTAAAGTCATTCATGTCCTAAACCATTTGTCTAAGTATTATTGTGAATTGCCATCCAAAGATTCCTCACTTGGAAAGTCGAAGCATCACAGAATGGTAGAATTATAGACTGTTTGGCTTGAAAGGAACTTTTAAAGTTCATCTAGTTCCACACCCTCAGTATGACAGGGGCATCTTTCATTTCATAAGGCTGTTCATCCTGACTTTGGACACCTCTAGTCATGGTACATTCACATCTCCACGCAACCAGTTCCGGTGTCTCACCAACTCTTCAGTAAAAAATTTCTTCCTTATTTACAATGTGAATTTTCCCTCTTTTAGTTTAAAACTGTTACCTTCTGTCCTATCATTACCGCCCTAGTAAACACTTTCAGAAATTGAAAGGCCATGAAAAGCTCTCACCAGAAAATTCTTTTCTCCTCAATGAGCAACCACAGCTCCCTCAGCTTCTCTTTATAGAAGAGGTGTCCTCCTCTGGAACTGCTCAAAAAGTTCCATGTCTTTCTTATGCTGGACACAGTATTATAGGTAAGGTCTTTAGAGAGTGGAGTAGAGGGTGAGAGCCACCTCCCTTGACCTGCTGGCCATCTTTTTTTTGGTGCAGCCCAGGATATGATTGGCTTCCTAGGCTGCAAGCACACACTGCCTGCTCATATCTGATTTTTCTCTCATCAGTATGATGAAGTCCTTCTCCACAGGATGGCTCTCAATCTATTCATCCCCCAGTCAGTATTGATTTTGGAGATTGCCTCAACCCAGGTTTAGGGCCTTTCACTCATTGAACTTAATAAGATGCACACAAGCCGACTTCTGAAGTTTGTCAGAGTCTCTCTGGATGGCATCCCTTTCATCTAACACATCAGCTGCACCACCCAGCTTGGTATCACCTATATCATTAGATTGAGCAGTATCTGTTCCAGCACAGAACCCTGAGGGACACCACTCATTACTGATCTCTGTTTGGACATTGATTCATTGACTGCAGCACTTAGAATGCAGTCATCTAGTCTATTGTTTATCCATTAATAGTCCATCCATCAAATCCATCTCTCTCCAGTTTAGTAACAAGAAGTTTGTGTGGAACCTTGCCAAAGGCCCTACAGAAGTCAAGGCAGATGATATCCATAGCCTTCTTTTGTCCACTGATGAAATCACTCCATCACAGAACTGCCGCCGCAGTAGTCAGGCATGATTTGCCCATGGTGAAGGCACGTTGGCTGCCTCTGATTACTTCACTGTCATTCACATTCCTTGACATATCTTCCAGAAGGATCTGTTCCACAATTTTACCAGGCAGAGAGGTAAGGCTGAAATAGGAATGCAGTTTACTGCAGCCACATGCACCAACTAGAGATGATACAGGGAAAACTTCATCAAAATTTTTTTAGGATCTGTAAATCTGAAGCTTGTCATGTTTACCTTGCAATTAGCAGTAAGTAATACATAGATAAACTCTTACATTCTTTGCCTATAAGTGCTACTAATTGGTTATTGATTTCTCTTAAGCAGATGCAGCTGCAAATTTTCCATTTAAACTGAATATGAGGTGGAGAAAAGTTGTTGTGCTGGGGATAGCTGAAGGATGAAATACCGAGCTGCTTTTTGAGCCTACCTTTGAAATGAGGATAGATTATTCACTTTATCTTTTCTTTTTCTTGTCTGCTGCAAACTCTCAATATCTTCCTCAAGTCAACTTTGATTTTCAGTTGTACTATTAATTTTTTCAGTCATCTCATCCAAACTTTGGAAAAACTACTCAGAGAATGGTTAAAATTTAAAAAAAAAAAAAAAAGAAAAAAAGAAAACAAACTGGAAATAATTTTTCTGCTAGTTTACTGAGTTGAACACATTCAACAGAGTGTGTGAGGAACTCCAGATTTTTTGACAGAAAGACAGTCTAACTGTGGCAGAGCCAGAGAAGGGCAGAGGATGAGCAAGGTGAGGAGGAGAATTGTAACAGTTCAAGCAGAGTATGTGGATGTAGCCTAACACTTACTGCATGTGCAGAGAAACATTAAAAGGAAAAAAAAAAAGTAAAATGTTTACAGATATCTTGCACTAGGAAAAAGAAGAATGAAAAAGGGAGGGTTGAAACAAAGCTGTATGAAATATTTGTAACCAGGTTTCTGTAACTAACTGGCACACAACAAAAGTGTGCAAAAATGGAAAAGATTAAGCTCTTAACATGTCCAGGACAATATATAAATCCACTGATGGACAAAAAGTTCTAAACAGTTACACACTCCTAAAATAACCCACATTCCTAAAATAACCCAAACTACTTAAGTTTTACCAAAAGCAAAATGCTTCAAATTCTGGAATAATTCCATTTAATTTATAAAACGAATATTATTTAATGTGTGTTGGATTTGATTTTGTTAGTGGGTTTTTTATTTATTGATTTGATTTTATTTATTTTTATTATTAGCATAGACTTTTTTTGTAGTACTAGAAAATAATTAAATTTCAAGATTAATAGAACCCTGAGTTTTGGAAATACAAATTTTCTCCATGTATGCTCTTTATTCCTCTCTGAGACTTGACACTCTTTTCCATGAAAACAAATGTGTTTGATGTTTTTAATATGCTTCAAACATAAATATAGGAATAGCATGGTTTGTAGCAAAGCTGGGATTTGCAGGTTTTCACTTTTTTTTTTTTTTTT
>VWZG01013172.1:0-91992 GCA_013396735.1 Grallaria varia
AAGCAAGATCTTTTCTTTTAGGCTTGCGTATTTCTTAATTTAAAAATTTGAACTGGCATATTTTTTTTAAATTTTTATTTAACTTTGATTTGATGCAAAATACTGGAGGCAAATTCAGTATTGATCATGGGAAGCTAGCAAGTGATTTTGGGGCAAATTGCAGTTTTGTGACATGGAAAAGGAATCAAGAAATAATTCTGTGACATTTCCATCTGTGATAAATAAGAACTTAGTTGTGTGTCAGGGGTTACATTGGCATTCCGTGGTGATGTTGTTACATCTGGTAATAATTTCTGGAATTTGGTAAGACTAATGTAGACTTACCATAACAAGAACAGCAGTATTTGATAACTGTGTTGCTTTGAATGCAATGTAAAGTATGGCCAAGTAATTTTTTTCTTAAAAGCACAGAAGTAATTAATAAATGTTTCAGGAAGTTAAGCCTATAAGGAATTGGAGAAAAAAAAAGAATTATTATGAATTGCAGTCTCTTAGTATAACTGTTACATTATTAGTGAACACCGGGAACATCATCAGTGCATTAGAAGGCCAAGTAGTAATTGCTGCTTAGGAGTTTCATTAGTCCTCCTTTGAAGGAGTCAGACAGGAATAATTTCTGGTAAATTACTCTCATATGTTCATATTCAGTTGTTCTTTCAGGTGCTTTAGAAATTCATCTGTTCTTCTAATGTACATGCTCAAATAGAGGGTGGCACATGCTTTGCAGACACTGCAGGCTTTTGCAGAACCATTGGTTATGGACTTATGTATTTATTGTCCCTGTTTTAAATTATAGTGCAGTATGATAGATACTGTGAAATACAGCCATTTACTTCAGATAACACGACTAAATCTTAAGACTAAGCTAGTAAAAACGTAAACCAGTCATGACTTAATAGATTTTTTGATAGTATCCTCGACTGGTTTTAACAAAAGTAAAGAAGGCTGAGTATCTGTGTTCGGGAAAACATCAAATAATATGTTTATCTTTTTTATTAAAGCGTAGGCTCTATTTTTTTATTCCTAATTGATAATAAACTGAAGATGGAAATGCAGCAAAGTAGCTGAGTAATGAGAATTCCTAAGCTGTTAGGAAATAAAATCAAATTGATTCTATTTTGACGCATGGCAATAAATAGTGAAAAAAATAAAAACGACAGTAAGCTTCAAATTCACCTTAAATGCAAACTGAAGTGCAAGAGAATTCTGATTATAGATATGTCTGTATATGGCTTTTCATCCTAGGGCATGTGGAAGGTACACTAAGGTTAAAAGAACTTTTCGTTTGGGTTTTGGCTATAATTTTGCTGCTGTTGAGGAGACATGAGAGAGGAAAGGAATTGGATATGACACCAAAAGTGCTTTGTACAGTTGCTCATTTACTGAAATCCTTATTTAAGTTGTCTGAAGTAAGCTGTCTAAAGTGTCTCCATACTTTTCAGTAAGGAGAATTAACCTGATTAAGGAACACAGTTATAAAACCTTTTTACTTTTTTTTTTTTGTAGTTAAAAAACATGGAATCTTTATGGGAGAGAAAGTTAAATTTCCAAGAATTTATATGCTTGTCAGGGTTGCTGTCTATGTTAAATTATTCCCTATCCTCGTAAGATCAATATTAATTGAAGTGGTTTCATAATTACTAGAAGTTTAAATTTATTATTCTAATAGACATGTGCCATAGCATTTTAGTTCGGCCCCTAGTTTAAATTTGCATCTTTGCATCCATCTGTAAGTCAGTATAAATGCTACTTTTAAGTTCCATTTGGAATTCTTGAGCTAGCCGTGGGATTTCTACCCTCTGTTCTGATAGACTTACACAATCCAGAATATTTTGTCCTCAGAACACTACCTATTCTGCTAACTTTTTTGTTTTGTTTTACTCTATTGATGCTGTGGGTCATCATAAGCAATCCTATCCTGTCTTAATTATCCTCACCTGTTACTGTTTGTACCTGTGCAGACTGATGTAACTTTACCATCAAAATAAGTTCTCAGGATTACACGAGAAGTGGTTTTGTTTGCATAGAACAATGTATTTAGTGGCGCATGGGCTGTAAGTTTTCACACACATTTAGTATTCTTTATTCTTGGTTAAACTAAGGTATCTTAAGTTTTAATAATTACCTCCACATGGAAAATAAAGCAATTTAACACATTTATCGATGGATAGATGGTACTTTTTGCATTTTATTTATATCTGTTTATATTAAAAATATTACTGCTGCTGTTGACATCCTAAACCACAGTGGCAAAAGCAAAAACATAAAGTATATCTGTAATACAAGTATTTTCCTATATGTAATAAATAATTGCCTTTTAGTTTTCAAAAATACTTCGTCAATGAGTTCTTTTTTTTTTGTATTGTCAAATAAAACCTGAAGTGTTCTTGTACACTACTGAGTATTGGATTTGAGCATTGCTGGCACTGGGGTGGAAATCAAAAAGGCTGTTTTAAGCCTGTTTATTTTAGCAGTTAATGACAGTTTGAAGTGTGAAACACGCATACTGCTAAAGAAAATTTGGTAGGGAACTATACTCCTCCTTCTGAATGAGTGGCTTCAGTTTGTGTGACACAAAGGATTGCTTAAGCTACTGGGCATTTATTCCAGGCACACCTTGCTTGCAGCAACCACTGCCAACAGAGGCTCACAACAACCTTAAGTTTGGAAAACCCTTTTTTAGGGTACTAATACTTAGTGGTTTCTGACACTTACTGTATCTTACGAGCTTCATTAGCAATGTTCTGTGGGTGATTTTGAAGGCATTTCAGAGCTTGTGGAGGTTCAGTTGACTGATTGATACTGACCATGCACTGATAGAAATCTGCAGGCTCTTCCATGACTATGTGCAAAATAGAAACTTTGACAGCCATGAATGGGAGAGAAAGCTTGAGTGGTATCTTTTCTATTATAAAATGATTGCAGAGTTAGTGAAGATCATAGAATCATAGAATAGTGTGGATTGCAAGGGATGTTAAAGACCGTCTAGTTCCAAATCCTCTGTTGTGGGCAGAGACATCTTCTCCTAGACCAGGTTGCTCAGAGCCCCATCCAGCATGGCCTTAAACACTTCCAGGGATGTGGCACCCCCAATTTATCTAGGCTACCTGTTCCAGTGCCTCGCCATGCTCACAGTAAAGAATTTATTCATTATACTTAATGTAAATCCTACCCTTCTCCAGGTTAAAACCATTACCCCCTGTCCTATCACTACATGCCCTTGCAGAAAGTCCCTCGTCAGCCTTCCTGTAGGCCCCCAAAGATCCACCCAACCTAATCCAGCATTTGACACCAAAATATGTACATAGATTTTGTACACCTTGATCTAGCTTCTGACCCAGGGAGAGACCAGGCATCACTTCAGTCACAGCACATCTGTGTATCTGCACAAAAAGAGAATATATACCAACTGGCATGCAGTTCTAATTAGGAAGGCCAAAAGTAATTAACTTCTCTATGTATGACGTAAAAAAACCCAAACCAAACAGACCCATCACCTAAATAGTTAAATAACCCCAAAAAAACTCCAACCAAACTAAAAAACCCTAAAAAATCCTTGCTTGGAGTAGAGAAAAGGGAACCAGCATTTCAGAGCAGATGGTTTTAACCTCACATAGGTTTTGCTAGGGTTTTCCACTTTTAGGGATGGTATTCTCAAGGGAATAGAGAATGTTTCATGTTTTCCCCTACTTTGTTTTTTTACCATGCTGAATGTTCTTTCTATGCTAAATGGACCTTGTTTTCCCTTGAAAGAAGAGCGGTCTGAGAGTTGGATTTTCTAGACTTTATTTCTGATGTTGCATCGACTTGGACTTTAGTTTGTCTACTTGTACTCAAATATTATACTGTTTAATCACTTCAGAGAGTGTTCTGAAATAATCTGTTTATTGCTCTGTGTTTTCCTCTGTATGTAAAAACAGTGGGGTAAGTTTGCTCTGCAGATACAAGTAATGCTCTGCTGAGATCCTCCACCAAGTTAGGCAAAATAAATTAACTGTACATGTCCAAGGTAACTGTTGTTGAGTTACCAGGAATTACCCTTAAAGAACAGTTCTGAAACTTCTACTTACTCTTGTTTCTTGAATGAAGATAAAATAGGGATGAGATAGTTATGCTCCTTAAAGTGTCTGAAAAATGCAAGATTTCAGGTTTGGTGAGTCTGGGGGCTTAAATATGAGTATGAAAGATGGTGAAATATTTTATAAATTCTGGCTTAAGCAGGTCTCAGTGCTTTGTCTCTAGCATTTTACATAGTGTTTCCAAAGGAGAAACCTAGCTAGTTTAACTTAGGATTTCACAGGATCACAGAACCATTTAAATTGGAAAAGACCTCTAAAGTTTTAATCCAGCCTTTGACCAATCACCGCCATGTCAGCTAGACCATGTTACCAAGTGCCATGTCCAGTTGTTTCTTGAGCAACTTTAGGGGTGGTGACTCCACCGCCTCCATGGAAAGTCTGTTCCAGTGCTTAACAACCCTTTCCGCATATCCAGCTTTGAGGCAGTTTGGTCTCGTAGTCTGACACAACATATTCCTTAACTTCAGTTCATTCAGACTGAGCCTCTGTATGTGTGACATGTTGAAAGACAGAAGCTTTTGTTCATAATTCAGCTCATGCTGTGATTGTGTATTTGTGTTTTGTGCCTGTGGATATATAAAAACTGTGTGAGATCATAACGCGGGTTCTGAGGGTCATGTAGCATTAAAAACAATAGGAGGGCCGGTGTATTGTTGCAGGTATAATGGCTTAGGATAGTTATAATTGACTACCTTTTGCTACTTAAAATACAGAATCTAAGATGGCAAAATCTCCTGTTTCTGCCTTAGGATAAGTTAGTGCTCGACCTCCTCTGTATTTGTGCTTTTCAAGTGCGCTTAGTAGAAAGACCAGGTCTTGACAGGTAAATGATATGTCATTTTATTTGGTTTTATTTTGTTTTTGTTTTTTTTTAACTGTAGGAGTTCCATCTGGAGTATGACAAATTGGAAGAAAGGCCTCATCTGCCATCAACCTTCAACTACAACCCTGCTCAGCAAGCCTTCTAAAGACTTCCCTTTTCTTGGGGTATGGCTGTCTCAGCACAATACTCAACATAACTGCAGAACTGATGTGGCTCAGGCATCCTGGTTTTAATTCCTTGAGGATCTGGCAATTGGCTCATGCGGAGGGTCACCATTTGAGGTCCTGCCTTACTAATTATGTGCTGCCCAACAACTAAATTTGTAATTGTTTTTCTTTAGTTTGAGCAGGGTCAGAATTTTTGTTTTTGTTTTCTTTTTTGCCAGCAGACAAGCTTGGGTCTGTAAAGACAAGCGAGTACACTGACAAAAGTTTACCACTTAGATTTCCAAAATGTAAAAACAAAAAAAAGAAAAAAGACAAAAAATTAGACAACAAAATTTGCATTGTTCATTGTAGCACTATTGGTAATAAAAAATGTTTGTGCATTTTTATGTGAAGATCCTTCTCGTATTTCATTTGGAAAGATGAGCAAGGTTTGCTTCCTTCATTTTACTTCCCCTTCTGTTTTTGAGAGGCAGTTTTCGCCAAGCTTAATGCAAGAATATCTGACTGTTGAGAAGAAAGATATTGCCACAGTCTCTGGTTGGTTTCCAGAGTTGTGTATTACTGAGCTTCATCTTTCCAGAATGAGCAAAACACTGTCCAGTCTTTGTTACGATTTTGTAATAAATGTGTACATTTTTTTTAAATTTTTGGACATCACATGAATAAAGGTATGTATGTACGAATGTGTATATATTATATATATGACATCTATTTTGGAAAATGTTTGCCCTGCTGTACCTCATTTTTAGGAGGTGTGCATGGATGCAATATATGAAAACGGGACATTCTGGAACTGCTGGTCAGGGGACTACTTTGTCGCCCTGTGCACTAAAGGGCCAGATTTTCAGCAGCCAAGGACATCCATACCCAAGTGAATGTGATGGGACTTAAAGAAGTGAACTGAGACAATTCACTCTGGCTGTTTGAACAGCAGCGTTTCATAGGAAGAGAAAAAAAAAAAAAAAGATCAATCTTGTATTTTCTGACCACATAAAGGCTTCTTCTCTTTGTAATAAAGTAGAAAAGCTCTCCTCACTGCAGTGTTGACTTTGATTTGAGATTGTGAAATTATTTCTTCAACAATGAAAAATGGAAAAAAAAAAAAGTTGAAGTATTAAAACTATCGAGCTGTACAGTGGTTAAGACACTCGGAAGAGTCTTTTTGCTGCTGACAAGTAAATTCATGAGAGAGGTTTATATTCTTTTCCACAGCCAAGAAGTTTGGTTAACCTTGGTTTCAGATCCCCTCTCTATAATAGCAAATAATGTTTAAAAAGATAGGTGGGGTAACACATCAAATGATAGAAGGGTGCTTCAAGAATATGTCACAGAAGGAACACTTGGAAGAAGCTTGGGTTAGAGCTGAGCTGAGCTTAGTTCCGTGTTGATGTTTTCCCACTTAAAACAGAAAGACGTTTCATTTGATGTTCGTTACTACTTTCAGATGCAAACAAACATGAATATACACTTGTTCTGAAAATTGTAACTGTTCTCTAGAGTGGAGGAAGAAAAACCTGAAGTGTTTGGATAGTTTTCTTTTTCTAGGTATGATTGCCACTTCTGATTGAGTTGCCTCTGGTGATACAGATCATTTCAAAATACCTGAAATTGCCAAAGCAAGAAAATAAGTCAGTGAATTGTGGGGGGTTGTTTTTATGTTTTGACCCATTTTTCTGTGTAGTGCAGAAGCAGCTTGTTGGCATATATGCTTGGAAATCAGACCATTGATGGTATTGCTGTGGTCCTGTGTCAGGTGTATGGCAATTTTAAATTCTGCACTTTTTCTAATAGCTGTTTTAAGATGGCAGACATAAAAGTAGAAGCCTGTTGATTGTATTTTTTCCTGTCATTAAAGAAAACTTTTCCCATCTTGAAAGAAGAGGATGGTTATAATCCATATGATGGCTAACACAACTGAAAAAAGATGATGGCTCGCTCTTTTTCTTAAATCAAAGCAGATTCAAACATATATTTGATTATTCAATTTACAAATTTTCAAAAGGATTATTTTCCAAAAGCATCTTATTCCCTCCACAATTAATGTAATGTTTTTTACTGTCAGTTGTCCACTGTGACCTTTGCTTTTTTTTTTTTTTTCTGAAGGATTCCTGAAATAATGTTTGCATCTTCAAATCAAATGTGATTATTTCTTATTATATGGGTTTGGGTTTTTTATTGTAACTTTTCACTGGCCTAACCAATCTCGTGCAAATGATCAACATACGGGAAAGGGAGCAAAATAAGTTACATTAAAATACTAAATACTTATGACACTTTAAAAACAGTTCAGCTGAAACTGAGAATCTAAGTCCTCAAAAAAATTATTTGATGATACAGTTGTTTTCAACTGCACAATCTTTCAAAAATGTGAGATATCTTATTCTTGGAGATTTCTCACCTGTAAGTAAGAAACTGCTGCTTTGCTCCTTCCAGGGGGAAGAACAATCTGACTCTCATTTATTGATTAGATAAGCGTATATGGAGACTTTAAAATCTGTCACTTGATTTCATATTATACCCTGGGTTCAAGCAAGAGAAACAGGTTTAAACAGAAAACAAGGTGTAAAATTGGAACCACTTTCTAGCTGATACTGTATTAATTTAAAAAGTTGGGGAAAAAAAAAACATGGCTTTTTTTCTGAAAGGAAAAAAACCTCAGTCCTCATTTATACACTCACACACATAGCAAATGGGCAACTGAATTGACCTTCAAACAGACAATTAAGGTCTGAGGCTTGTTTAATATATTTTGACATTCCACTAACACTATGAATAGGCAGATAATAGAATGCTGTTCTAAAAAATCTTTATTTGAGGTATTTCTTCCCATAAATATAGCTGTACAGCAACATGCAAGGTAAGTTCTGAGTAGTAAACTCTGCGCTCTTGGAAACAAGTAGAAGTGGCCTGTTTAACACACTCTCATAGTCATTGCTCCAGGTTGCGTATTGTTTATAAATCTTTACTGAGTAGATAGCCCCAGTTTCTCTGCAAATCTGCTGCCCTCAATTTCCAGGGTTAAAATGGGTTTCACCGACTTGATTACCCTTAGTATTGCAGAAAACACTTATTTTAAGTTATTATTCAAACCACCCTGCTTGTGGAAAAATCAAAGGCACCAGAGAGTCATGGATGAAGGAGTTAAGGATGCTCCACCAAGGTGCTTAAAAATGAACAAACAAAAAAACCACCCAGGACTCATATCTTTTCCACGTTAGTACTTGGTGCCACAAATACTTAACATGTGAGAACCTTCATGGGCTCGATTAATCTAATTGAAGATCCAAGTAATCCAGGGAAGCCTGCAGATACTCACAGGGGTAAAGTATTTTTCATGTGACTGTGACCTCCAGTGAAGTATCAACTGTACATGTGTTGGGATTCTTGACTGACCTCACGGATGTGACATCTGTGCAGTACAAAGATGTATAATCATACCACTTTGCTGCATCTCATGTCTGAAATCTTACCTGTCCCCAAGCTAGTATTTTTTGTACTTGTCTGTTTCCATTTTGCAGTTTCCATTTAAGAAATCGAGAATGTACGCAAAGTAAGAACTTGTGTATTGTAGTCAGATGCGAAATTTTTTACAGTGTTGATAGACACTTTCTGTTGACCACAAAGAGACCCGAAAACAGACTAGCACAACCTGGGCAGCGCTGGGAGACATAGAGGTCTGGGGGGCCACTTGATCCTGAGTGGCTTATAGGTGACTATAGCTATGGAAAAGGCTGTCCAGATTCTACATAATACTGTCTAAAGATACTTGTCACCTAAAAGGAACTTTTTTTTTTTTTTTTCCTTTTTTTTTTTTTTTTTTTTAGTTGCTCATAATTTCTGATTGAAATATTGTCTAAAATAGAGGAGAAAACTTTTGAGACAGTATTAGTATAGATAAAGCAGAGAGCAGTTCTCTAATAAAAGCTTTCAGGTGCACGAAGTACATAGGTGCACTCCCAATACAGGGTTCTTAAAAATTTATACACTGCTTAATTATCACATCTAATTGGTACATCCAACCCAAAAAACATTTTGCCCCTGGTACCACCCTCAGAACTGCCCTTCTGGAGCCCCTCCAGGGGTTCTGGGCCTTCTGTTTTTCGCTGACTACAATCATATCTTCCAGATGCATGTGTCCCAAGCAAGATGTCCTTGCTGAAATCTTTTCATTTGAAAAGACTGTTAAACAAAATTTCTAGAATGCAGCACAAACCGTAAGGAAGAGATTTAGAAACTGTTAGTTGCTACCTCAAGTGTGAAAAACTACACCTCTATATTAAAATCTACACATATATATAAAAAGCTTAAGGCTTCATTCCCCCCTTAAGTACTGCACCAATCAATAGCTCTTACCATCAGCATTTTTTACTGGTAGGATGGAGGTGTTCTACTTCCATAGCTGGGTATTTAGTGAAACAAAAGAGAAAATGTGATTGATACCTGTCACACTGAAGAAAAGCTTCTAAATGCACAGTTGTCATCCTAAGCACAAGATAGCTAGGCAGTGCTTTTGGTTTAAGATCCTGAATATAACAATTGCTTCTATTAAAGCAAAAAGTCTGAGTATGCTTAGTTTTCAAATACCCTTTCATCATGTTCCTCAGAATTTGTCACTGCCCAGAATTTATGCTAGTAGAAGGTGTATTCTGGTGAGGAATGCCGGTTGGAGTAAGCAGTTACTCTGGATTGACAATTGCTGCTTTCGTTTTCATGTGTAGTATGAGAATTAAAAAGGTTTAGCTGTTCTCTTAGAAGCATGCATGCTGTTGTTTCCATAAATCTGTAAGCTTCCAATACATTGAAAAGACCTGAGGAAATGCAGCTGGATAACTTATTTTGAAATTGTGGCTTTAATTACATCAGTAAGTTTACCTCTTAAAACCACTTTGCTGTTAGAGGCAAACTTTTTATTTAAGTAATGTTAAAATGCGCTGAATGGTAATTTTGAATATTACTGATTTAACCTACTTTTGGGTTAGCAGTGCTGACTAAATTTGTGTATTATTTTGCTAGACTTCAGTTTGTTGTTTGTATTTCATCTTCTCTTGTTGGTATTAATGTGCCAATATTGGTTGTGGGTATATGTCAGATTTTTCCTGCTGAAACTGCCAAAGCAATTTTCTGCAAAATCACTTTTTGGAACTCTCTCTGGTTTAACAAACAATCCAGTGAAGTAGGCACTTTGATGGAAGAGGTGCGATCAGCATCACAAGGACTACCACGAGGCTTCTGCAAGGGAACAGCAAGGTGTGAGGTGCGTGTTGGTGTTGGTGGCAGAGCCCCACTGGGGGCTACCCAGCCTCGAGGCAGAGACATTCCAGCACCGGCCGTACCAGGTGGATCATCTGCAATTGGCCACAGGTAAGACTGTTGGTTGTGGGGCAAGGAAGGGCCTGAATGAGCAGATAGCAATCTGTTTTCCTGCCACTGGAAATTTCATACAGACATTTAAATTTGCATGCCAGCACTGGCAGCTCCTTATGCAGCCCAGGTCCTGGAGCCAGCATCCCAACTCCTGCCCTCAGCAGGTGACAGCAGAGCTAAAATCTTTACAACAAGCCCCCAGTACCCAGCTTTAGTCTCTTACAAATGAGGCACTGATGATCATTTTTCATTCCTACTGGTCCACACAGACCTTTAGTTCTGACTGAGTTATTTGTGCAGAACTTCAAAATCTATGAGATCACCTGGTGAACACTAAGCACTGTTCCGGTTAAAATACAGACTCAGCATCTCCTGCAGCTGCAGATGAGGTAGGGGTTGGATGCACACAGGAGGACTAACTGAAGGTTGCTGTGTCACCCAGTAAGCAGTTGCCTTAATTTTTGTCCGACAGCGCTTTATGTACATGGGATTGCAGGAAGTTCAACGGAGCACTGAAGGCTGGCTGCTCAGAAGGTAAGACAGACAGGAAGTCACAGCCCATCTACACTGGAAAGGCAGGGCTGGAGCTTCCCTTCAGGTGTTAAGTTACAAATCTACATTAAAATTTTATTTTTTATATTATAAAAGCTGTATGCAACAAGCCCCCCACCATTAGAGACTGCTGTCACCACAAGTGCCGGCAGCAAAGTCTGACTGATGGCAATGGATGAACAGAGCCAAGGACTAACCAAGATTAATTTCTAATACAAACGCTTCTTGCAGGTATAAGTAAAAAAAATAAAAAATAATCCCAGGCTAAGAGCTGGCATAGTATTTTAAAAACCCATTGGTATCAGGGCAGGCCTCTACAAAGCAGCTGGCCTGAGAGCAAGGTGGTAGTGCACTGGTACAAGGACAATATTTTCATGCATTTATATTAATTTCACAGCCTGGATGCTTAATAGCCTTCTTGCCAAACCTTGCTCAATAGTCCATTTGGAGAACCTATGGATCAACTTTATTTATAAAAGTTTGACATCACACTCTGCAGTGGGAAAGTGATTGAAAGAGGTGGCCAGCACAAAGTGCTATTTCCCGTATTTTCCCTGTGTTTCTATGCCTTCTTGTCTGCTGTGTCATCGAGTTCATCTATCACCTCTGAAACTGTCACATTTTGTTCTAGCTAATTGCCTGTGATAAAGACTACAGAATGCAAATATAACTATTTCTTATGGTACTTTGGCACCAAAGAGCTTGTTGTGTTGCCACGGTGGGAAATGCTGGGTCATAACCAAACTTTATTTGCAAAATAAAGGTATTTTCTTGGATTGGCTGCTTTTCTTACAGACAGGCTTGGAAGAGAGCACTTCCTGGGGTGAACTTTCAAAGGTCAAGACCTTCCTGTTGAAAGCAATTCCTGTGTGTGACAGCTGTCATCTTGCTTCCCTGTCATCTTCAAATAAGGGTGGAAGAGGCTGGGTCTGGCCCTGCTTGCAGATGCTGGATTTGGGGCTGGCTGGAGCAGGACACAACCTTTCTCAGTTAATAACTTGCAAGTAGCAGCTGCCTCCTCATTTTCAGGTATTTGGTTTCTCAAATTTCACATCAGATTCCTCATGTAGAGGTAAGAGACCTTGCAGACTGATGCGTGGGGGTACTAAGCAGGACTTCACACAGGCTCTCCAGGACTTAACCAGTGGCGAGATGTTGGTTTAGGGAGGAGACCTCGGGGGGAGACATGGGGGTACAATGCACCCAAAGGGCCCCACCCCCTTCTAGATATTGTTCCTTGCATGATGGTACCCAGTATTAATCCGGACGAGCCCTCCCCACAGCAAATCTCCAGGCTCAGATAATCCCGTTGCAAGCTGTCTCTTTCCACCCCCGGAGGGCCCTGAATTAGGTCAGACGGGATTAAATTTGCATTTTATTTATTTATCTAATTTTTTTTCGTGCCTGTGACACGCATACTCAGCCTCGGAGGAGGCGGGGAGGGAGGCGGAGAGCGGCGGGAGCTTTAGCCGATGGCAGTGGCCGATGCCCGGCGGCGGATGCGAGCGGCAGCCGGGCCATGGCGAGGAGCCGGGCGGCGTACGAGTACACGGAGGCGGAGGACAAGAGCATGCGGCTGGGGTTCCTCCTCATCGCCGCCGGCCTGCTTTCCCTCCTGGGGCTGGGCTGCTGCTGGCTGCGCCCGGCGCTGCAGGAGCGGGGCGGCGGCGGCTCGGCCAACTGCACGGTGCTGGCGGTGCGGCAGCTGGGCGAGCGCTTCGCCTGCACCTTCTCCTGCGGGGCCGCCTGCCGCGGCACCGCCCGCTACCCCTGCCTCCAGGTCCTGGTCCGCACCTCCCGCTCCTCCGCGCCCGCACTGCTCCACGAGGACGAGCGGCAGCTCCGCACCAACCCCAAGGTGAGCCCCAAGAACGCCCTCCGCTCCCAAAACGCGGCGTGGTGGGTCCCGCCGCGGCGAGGGGTGTCCTTTCACCGCCCCCGGTATCCGCCTTGGGCGTCCCGGCCCCGGCAAGCGCCTTCTCTTCGGTGCGGGTTTTAATCTGCGCGGGGGTGGTGGGCAGTGGATGAAGTCGCGGAGCATCCGGCCAAAATGCTACTCGGCTGTCGCTCAGCAAAAAGGAGCGTATCTCTACAGTATATGTAAACATACTACACACGGTACATCTATATTTATATGTTGTGTGCATACGCATATGTAGCATGTCAGGGAAGGTTTGGGCTCGATATTAGGCAAAGGTTCTTCACTTAAGAGGATGGCTGGGCATTGGAACAGGCTCCTCAGGGAAGTGGTCACGGCACCAAGCCTGAGAGAGTTCAAAGCGTTTGGGCAATACTCTCAGGCAACATGGTGTGACTCTTGGGGATGGTCCTGTGCGGGGCCAGGAGTTGGACCCGCTGGTCCCTGTGGGTCCCTTCCAGCTCGGGATATTGTGTGATTCTATGTAGAACAGTATAACATACTATATATGTATAATGTATAGTATACTACACTATACTATATACTGTACTAAGTACAGTATGATACTATACACATTCACTCTCACTCTATCTCTCTCTGTATATATATGTATATATACACACACACTTCGGTGCGACCATCCCCATTCCCAGCGCGTCCTTCCCAGGTCCGGAGCTCATCCCGCGGGCGGGCAGCGCCACTGGAGCAGCGGACACTCCGCTGCCGTTCCCGGCCCGCCCCGCCGGAGCCGGGGAGCAACTCCTGCTGCCGGCGGGCAGCTCCGTGCCGGTGCTGTGCCCGCTGCCGCTGCGTTGTGTGTCCCAGAGGTTGGGGGCTTCCGAGAGCAGCCCCCCGAAGCGCAAGGGGCGATGTTCCCGGAGCCGCTGCTGGCGGGGCGCCGACGAGAGGGCTGCGCCGAAACAGAAGTTTCCTCCGCGCTGTTTAGATTTTTAAACTTACCCATCACCCACATGAAAAAGGACCGAATGGGGGAGTCGTAGAAATTACGTCTTAAAGCAAACCGGGATAGTCTGAAAGCAATGTGTGACTTGTGCTTTCTTTTTCTTTAAAGACAGTTATTCTGCGTTCTCCTTTTTCTTTTTGTGTTGGGTAAAGATGCCCTTGACAGCGTGCCACCAAGGTGGAGGAGATCTTATGAGGTAGTATCCAGAAGAAGAAAAATGTGGCAGAATCCCCCTACCCCTGAAAGGACTTGAAATCACAAGTGTGTTGGAGGAGGAAATTTCAGCTCTTTGACCGAGACGTGGATGTAGCAGTGTCAAGGGTCCTGTTAAGCATGACACAGGGTCTGCTTGCAGCAGCCGGACACCAGGCTCTCCTGTCCCGTTGGGAGGTGCAGCCTCGCATCTCCTCCTTCATACTTGCACCAGCGTGGCTGTCCCTTGGAAGGTGGATTAAGTTGCAAGCTTAGGGGTTTAGGGTTGCTTTTTTCCCCTTAGCAGTTTGTGGGCTTTTAAGGGTGGTTGGGGCAAAAATCAGCAGTGAGGAGCAGGCTGGTAAATCTGACAGGACTTGGATTAAATTGTTGGCACTGCTCAGAAGCAATGAGCAATGAAGCTGCAGTGCTGGATGGTGCCTGATAGCAAAGCGGATGAAATGTTGGCCTGGCAGAGCACTTTACAAACTTCACCTTTCCGTGGGAGTGCTGCTGCCAAGCTTCCTGTGGTTACAGAGGTGTGTTGTGAGTGCCTCAGCAGTCCAAGCTCCAGGACTTCTCTAAATATCTCTCTATTTTCTGGTGGGCAAGCGGTATTTGGTAAAATGGAGGAGCAAAGCCACCTTTTTCATATAGGGTGAAGATGACATGGTGCTGCAGAGGGTGCAGCATGGCTCTCCCTGAACGCAGCCCGGTGGCCCTGTTGTGGCCATGTCTGGCAGGGGTGGGAGGTGGAAAATGGGCAGTAGGTGCTGAGCTGTGCCGCCAGAATGCCTGGGCTCAGCAACTCCACCAGCTTCTGCAGTTTCAGCAGAGGCTTTCAAATTGGACTGTGACTGCAGTATCTTTCTGAGTGGTCCAAGTGTTTTACTTCTTGAGCTGCTTTTCTTCTGCCTTTCTGGAAGTCTGGTGGGAAAAGAATTGTACCTACCTGCGTGCTGGATTGCAATTCTGCAGAGAGACACCCAGAGCTTCAGAAGTCATGCCTGTAGATGTCACTCAGAAGTAATGCCTGTAGATGTCACTCAGAAACCTATTTTTATTTTAAAATTAATTTTATATTAGCAATTAATAAGGAAACAGGACTGTGTGTTGGCAGTGTGTGGTACTTGTGTGCTCTTACAAATAGAATCTGTTTTCTTAATCTTCCACCTTGCATCTCTAGGTGTGGGCTGTTTGCCTTGGGATATTGACTGTTGAGGATTAAGTCTGATTTACCAGATGAGCCCAAGCAGAAAGGATGCTTTTTTTTTTTAATGTAACTTCTTTCTCTGGTAGTAATTGAATTTAACTAAGTAACAAACTACATAGAAAAAAAAAAAAAGAAAGTGCTCCAAGTATTTTCCCTACCTTAAGAAACTTCTGTTAAACACATACAAAATAAGCAGAAAAGTTCTTTAGGTCTCATCTGGAAAACATACCCTTGCAAGGGACTGAAGTTTGTATCTGTTGCTTTGGTTTTCCCTTTTTCCCTAGTTCAATGTCTGTGGAGCCAAAAGATTATACTCTCATTTTAATTTCTGTTTTAAAGTCTCACCTTCTTCAAAAGCTGATCAGTTCCAACTAACTAGAAGGGGAAAAAAAATACCAGTTTTGTTTTGAATGGTCATTGAATTTTACATTCTTTTTAGTTGCTTCTCTTTGTCGGATAGCAAATTTCACCTGTAAATCAATAGTGTGGAAAATGCATAGTTCAGGCTCCTTACAACACACAGTACTGAATCAGTTGGCAGCTTCACACCCCCAAAAATCTCCAGTGTATTGGACCAAAAACCTTCTACTTTCTGTAGTACAGTACACTGGCATTTAAACATGTTGCAGCTATGAATCTGCCTGTTCTAGCAAGGAAAGACCTGTACTAGAATGTAGGAAAGAGATTTTTTTTTTTCCTATCTTACTTTTTAAGATACATTGTTGTACAGCCCAGGATTCATTTTAGCTCTTAAAAGATTATATAGCTGGGTCAGAGTTAATCCAGGAATGTATATATAAAGCACCGGACACGATTACATTTGTGTTCAGTCTGAGTGATTTGTGGATTTTTTTTTGGATTGCTGTCTCAGGGGAAGAAATTTCATTGGAGTGACAGTAGCCTTTCTTCAGCTGCCTTGATAGCAATAATAATCTCTGAGATAAGGCTTAAGGAGGATTAATTCCAAAGTCAATTTGTCACTATCACTCTCTGGCCATCGAGTGCACCAGCAACGCATACAGCCAGTGCAGGGACCAGGCTATAGGTTTGGTTGGGAAAAATGACAAGGGAGTGTGTCAGCTGCTAAAAAAGGATTGCTTTCTGGCTTTTTAGACTTTGCCCTTTTTACACTTGAAGAGTAGGGTCAGAAGAACTTGCCCACTGTTTTGCCAAAGAAACCTTTAGGGGAGTGACTTATAAGACAGATGTTCGCAGCTCTGCAGCAGGACCTGGCTCTCCCCATCCTTGTCCCTGGGCAGGGGAGCAGAGCAACCAGTCACTGTTCCTTGTCTGCACTCCACATCTGCCCATACTCCTGTCATGCTTCTTTCTGTAACTGCTCCACCTGACAAGATGATGTGTAGTTAACTTTTCTGTGCACTTGAAAATAGAAATGATCTTGATTATTGGGCTCTCTTAAATATGACCCGTGATGGAGCAGGTTTCATAATAAAATATGCCCAATTTTGCAATAATTTTGGGAGAGTCTGATGTGTCTGATGAAGCATCAGATCTGTGTTTGTGTTGGTAACCAGGATGGGAAAACTATGCAGATGCTGCCTAGAAATTCCTCTGGAAGCAGCCCCATGGGCCATGGATAAACCTCATCACCCTCTTATCTCACCTGGGGCACCACCCAGTGCCTCGAGCCTCTGTGAGGGGTTGAGGGTTTGGTCATTCCTGGTGGGTTGTGCTGATGAAGCGTGATGATCATGTGCACTGACCGATGCAGGTGAGAACTAGACATGGTGCTCAGTTCTATCTCCCTTGGTACAGTCAGCCTGAAGGGGGCAATTTTTTTTTATATTAGTGCAGGGAGTCTACCTGCTCATCTCCTTCCCCAGTGGGATGATTGCGGCAGTGCTTCCTCCCTTCCATGCCATGATAGTACCCCAGTAATGCATAGAGACACTCACGCACAAAGTTAGAAGCTCATATATTGCTTAGTGTGGGCGGTTGGCCTTGTCTGGACTTCAGGTGTCCACACGAGGTACGTTCTCACTCCCCTATGGTGCACAGGGGAAAGAAAAGGCTTTTGGGTGGAGATAAGGACAGGAGGAGATCACTTTCCAGTTACCATTAGGGGGAAAACAGACTCAACTCAGAGAAATTAATTTAATTTCTTGCCAGTTAAATCAGAGAAGGGTACTGCATAAATAAAATCGAATCTAAAACCCCCTTCTCTCAACCCTTCCATTCTTCCTGGGCTTAACTTCACTCCTGATTTTCTCTACCTCTTCTCCTCCAGCAGTGGGACAGGAAATGTGGAATATGGTCAGTTCGTCACACATTGTCACTCCTTTCTCTTCACATTTTTCTGCTCCAATATGGTGTTCCTCCCACAGGAGTCAGTCCTCCACAAACTTCTTTGATGTGAGTCCTTCCCACAGGCTATAGTTCTTTGTGAATTGCTCCCATGTGGATCCCTCATTGAGTCACAAGTCCTGCCAGACAACCTGCTCCAGCACAGGCTCCTCTCTCCACAGGACCACAGGTCCTGCCAAGACCCTGCCACCAGCACAAGCTTCCCACGGGATCACAACCCCTTTGAGCAGCCACCTACTTGGGTGTGGGGTCCACCACAGGTTGCAGGTGGATATGTGTTCCACTGTGGACCTCCATGGGCTGCAGAAGAACAGCCTGACTCACCATGGGCAGCACCACGGGCTGCTGGAGAATCTCTGCTGCAGCACCTGGAGCACCTCCTGCCACTCCTTCTTCCCTGACCTTGGTGTGTGCAGGGTTGCTCCTGTCAGATATTGTCACTGCTCTCTCCTGGCTACTATTGTGCAGCAGATTTTCTCCTCCTTAAATATGTTATCTCAGAGGCTCTAGCACTGTCTTTGATTTGGGTCCAGCAACAAATCCATTTTGGAGTGGGCCGGCATTGCTCTGTCAGACATGGGGGAATCTTCTGGCAGCTTCTCACAGAAGCCACCCCTGTAGCCTCCCCCACTATCAAAACCTTGCCAAGCAAAGTCAGTACACCTGGAGATCAGGAGTCAGAAATTGTTGGCTTTAGTGGTGTGTTGTACTTTTGCAATGATATTTACCTACAGCATCCTTTCCACTTTCATCACAAAGCTTTGCAAGCTGTGTGGTATACGATGTGGAGCTTTGCCACACCAAACAAGTGGTATGTGCTCTGTCCCATGGTTCAGCAGCAGCCAGGAGAATGGTCCTCAACAAGTCACTTGGTGACTGAGTTTAGAGTTTTGCTCCTTAGTGACATTGGTTTTTCTTCTTTTGGCCTGACTTGTTTCTACTTTGGGCCCTTACATCTGTTTGCATTTGAGATTTTCTTGGTCTTGTCTTGTAGGCTGTGTCTTCCAGGCTAGAGACAGCTTCCCTCAGAGCCTACCAAGTCTGTCTTCTCTTTCTTAAAAATATGACTGAGTTGGGCAAGAATTGGTCTTTGCAAAGCACGAAATGCAACCTGGAAGTTAAACTATTGCCAGGAGTTCATGCCTCTGTTCTTTCTCTGTGATATGGAAGAATATCTGCTCTGATGAAGTATTCAGGAGTCTTCTGAGGCAACTGCAGAAACACTGAAGGGGGAGCATCCAGCAGCACAGACACAAAACTTACAAAACCTGGGTGTAAAAATCCATTAGCTGTTCACTGACCTTTTTATTGAGTTGAACCCTGAGCCATCTAGCCAAACACTGGCTTTGATTGAAGAGGGAAATTTTTAGCCTGATACCGATTTTGAGCTGTGTAATTGAGACAGTATTGGAAGTATATAATAAGTTTATTGTTGCTATGGCATAGTGTAGGAGGTGCCATTACAGTACCATGTATCAAAAGATCTGCTGAAAAGGCCTCTGCTCCATCAGTTATTCTGACTGTCTAATTCTAAGTGCTATTCTCCAACTTCATTGTCACTTGTTTAAGAAAAAACCCCTAGGAACAATATAGAGTGGGATGCTTTCACTGAAAATGATGTTGCTGTTCGAGGTGCAGTTGAGCACCAGGTGTCCTAGCTTGTATTCAAACACTTGGCATTTGTTTATGTTTTGATGGCAGTATTTCATGCCACGTCTGGTGAGGGAGGACTGCACAATTAACATTTCAGAACCTGCCTGTTGCTAAAGTGGAAGTTATGATTCACTTTCATCTGCCTGCTGAGTATACTTTGGAGGGTGATACAGTTGATCAAACATGGTCCCCAAGAAGTGTGCTTGGGAGGCTGAATAAGAGAGATCCACCATCTGTGTGAATGAGAAGGAGACAAAATGTTTTTTGGGTTGATGGGGATGATGCTGGCATCCTGGGGAGGTGAACAAGCTCCACTGTTTGTGCAGCAGGTGCGAAGTTCACATCAGAATTGGACCTTGGGTGTTCACAGTAGCTCAAGGCTTTTGTCTCATTGCATTGATGTTTTGGGGTGACCCCTGGGATTCATATTTGGACAGAGACCACTCCTCCCTTCAAGATTGTTAATCCTCAACAGGCTCAAGCAGTGAGGTCACATCAACTTATGGCAAGACCCTGGGTGTCTCCTTTGTGTTTTCCATGTGAAGATAAAGAGGTGGAAATGTATCCAGCATGCCTCCTACCACTTGTCATTGGGGCTACTTGTTCAGAGGATGCTGTGAAGTTTGAGTTATGAAGAGCATTCACTCTTGTCCCCAACTTTCACGTCTTGCTCCTGTAGCTACTGTCAATATTCTCATACACTGTCTTGCTTTGACATGGGGAAAGACAGAAGTGTTGAACAGAGAAGCTGTCTGTGGGCCCCTTTACATCTTCTAAACCAAGAAAAGTCCCTGCCCTGAAAAACTCAATTGTTAGTATCTTCGTACTGAGCTAAAAGCATGGGGGCTGATAGCAAAAATTGTGAAGTAGTCTGTGATGGAACTGTCATGGGAGACTGTTATAGCTTGATACTCATCTGTTCAGATGGACATCTCTTGGGAAAAGAGACCTTGGTGGTTGTTTCTACGTCTGAAACTCAGGGTGGGGCTAAACAACAGTTCACTAGCTTGTGACCTTTGTGAAGGATTCACATAGTGTTTTGTAGGGGTGGAAGGTCTCTGGAGGATGCAGAGAAAGTTTAGCCAGGAGTGGCAGAGTGGTTGCACTTTCATAGCAAATAACAGCAGTAGGCTGTAGCCATGAGGAAGAAACATTTCAGAGGAGGGAGGAAATATTCATAGGGAGCCAGTACCACAGGAATAGGAGTTTTTGAGATAGTTGAGGAAATTTAGACAGAAGAACATATATTGGTACATAGTTGTTTTGTCTAGTTCTGCATTTTGTGTGATGGCTAAAAAGTGGTTGGCTTGGGGGGCTCTTTTTAGAGGCCCCAAAAAGTGGGGACTACCTACGAGCTGGGGGCATGGAAAATGCAGGGTGGTGATTACAGGCAGGTGTAGGCAATGAATAGACAGCTGGCGGGATATGGCGCCATTTCCAAAGCAGGATCTGAAATGATTCATAAAGAAAAACATCAGAGCAGAGAAGGTGGAGAGTGCTGGACCCCTAGCCAAACAGGGAAGAGAGGACCAGCTGGGGTGGTGGAGCATGTTGGTGCTGTCAGGGAGGCAGAGCGGAGCCAGCATTGCACTCAGTTGTCTTTGTGCCAAATTTGCTGACTCCATCCAGCTGCTAAACAGATGTGTTTATGCACTGGGAACGTGGAGGCAAGAGGGGAGCGCTTGATGCTTCCGAATTACACAATCAAACCAAAACATTGCTGACCAGGGAATATTGTCTAAGATGGCAATAACAGTATGTGATAAATCCTGCATGCTGGTTTCTGAAGTAATGTGGTGTTGCTGCTTGTTTCTGTCCTTTGTCGTCAGCAGTGGGACAATCCTTGTTTAGGGTTATCTGAACAGGGAAATAAAGGCAGCTCTGTGGCAACACCAGATGTGGGTCCGTGTGAAAATGGGGGCTCTTGCATGTGAAAAAGACAAGTTTCAGCTTGGAAATAGATTGGAAGACCTTGCAGATTCTTCCAGTCTGAAGGATGGAAGACACTAACAGCAATTGTATGTGCTGACAGAAGTGGTCAGATTTTACATGATCAGGGGAATAAAATCCTGAAATGTCTCCCTTCCCTCTGGAATGGCAAATCTTCAAGCTGTTGCATGGTGGAGATGGACTTGTAGGTCTGTACAGCTCAGGTTTAATGTGCAGCTGGGGACAAGGTAGGCCCCTGGGAAACTTCACCAGAAGGAGAGGAAGCACTCATAGGCACAGGGAGTCACCGCAATCTTTATTTTCTTGTTAGAGAGGATATCTCTCTCCTTTTCTACTGACTTCAGGATACTGTGAAGAATGTGGACACCCCTTTAGGGACTTCCCACACCCTACACCTCCTGCTTCTTCATCCTACCTGAGTAGGAGGCTTTTTAGCCACCTTCACAGTCACACTTTTTTTCTGTTTGCAGCTCCAAATTTTAAAGGAAATAAAATTCTGTGTGTGCACCTGGAGCCTTGGTGTCCATCTGTCCTGCAGGGTGATAAGCCTTTGCGTTACCTGAGGATCAGTTAAACTGTGTTACTCAGTGTGGTTCAACATCTCCCGTAATGACCTCCTCTATGGATGCGTGGTAAAAATAAGAGGGATTGTTCTTGGACACTTAGTTCCTTATAGTGCCAACATCTGATTCAGTGGACTATTTGTTTTCTATTGTTTAACTGCCTGTGGATAGGAGGGAAGGGTGGTGTGTGACAGACATGACTTGGGGACTACGGTATGTGTGTGTGTGTGACCCAAAGGGGAACCTCTTAGCACCATGCCAAGTGCACCAAATTGGGGGAGGAACTTCCCTTGACCTCTTTGGGCTTTGAAGCAGATGTCTGAGGGTGAGATCTGCAGATAGCTCAGCTGCATGCTCAACTCTTTTTGACTTTTCACATTCATCATGCAAAACCCAAAGTATTACGAGGCCGTTTGGTTTGAAAATGGAACAAAACATGACAAAGTCTTTGTTTCTGATTGTTGGCATATTATTTGCCAGTACCTGCATGGAGTAACCAGCAATTGAAGTAAAATTCAGCTCACTTTTCTCTTTTGTTTCTCTGTAACTTGAGCTTATTATTGTCTGTCCATTTCAGTCATGCTGGTATTATGAGGAAAACACAGAGAAGTGATGCCCTGTGTTCTTGAGCACAGAAGTGACTCTATTTTCATTGTATCTTGGCAGTGTTCGTACATCCCTCCCTGTGCAAGAGACGATCAGGAGAACTCTGAGAACGTCACATACAAGCAGAAATACTGGAAAGAGAAAGTGGGTTCTCAACCATTTACATGCTATTTTAACCAGCATTTGAGGTGAGTAATCTCCATTTGGCTGGGCAGAAGTGCTTATGCATCTGTTTAACAGCTGTCCATTGGTTCTGTTTGAAAATATATATAAATGCATGCATATGTATATATACACACACATACACCCCCCCCTCCACAGTGATGTGGTTTATCACCCGGAGCTCAGTACAGAACTTTGCAAGACAACTCTATTGATGAAAAACTATACAGGAAACAAAGGAGCATTTTTACCTCTTGAAGTAAAAATAAAAACTCTGAGGAAAATTTTCCTTAAAACATGCAAATTTTATGGCAAAAACGTCTTGGCTTTTAAGATTCACATGGCAAATTTCTGGCTTGGATGTTAATGTTCCTTCCTTCCATGGTAAAGAAACCTTACTGTGTTCATGGAATAAAAAGGAAGATCAGTAAATACTAAAAACTAATTCAGGAATTGTGTTCACAGAGGATTAATGAATCAGATATGTATGATAAACATTCACAGAATGGCCAGGTTTCATAAACGCTCGCAGAGTAGAAAGTTGTAACCTAATGCATCTCCCCATCTGTTTCAATTCTTAACTGCTTAACAACAAAACTGCTGATGTTGATGTGACTTACATGGGTATGAGGGTGATGTGTGGCTTTTTCCCTTCAGTAAATGGAAAGGGAAAGGAGGCCTTTTACCTGTCTCTTTCTGATGGTGATATGCCAGGAAATAAAAGGTGATGTGGCGGCAGGAGGAGGTTGGTCCTACCCCACAAACACTTGGAAATTACACAGATAAGGGAGACCCAGGAAGGAATAGCTCGAGGCTTGCAGGTGCAATTCAGGGCTCAGGGTGGGAGTGTTGGCGCCAGACATTTAAGTTCAGTTAGACAAACAGGAAGAAAATGGATGCCAGTGTGTGCTAAGACCTTGGATGAACTGGGAAGCTGGAGCAGGGTGGCCAGTGGAGAAATGCCTGATCCTTCTGTGGGTAGCCTACTGAGTGCCTTGGAGGCTTCAGGCTTGTCCTAGGCTGGCTATAATAATTGTCCCTTCCCTGGAGAGACTTAGTCATTGTGCCCAGGATGACAGTGTGTTGCTTTTGCTGACTCTTTGCAGTCATCGCCCACCAACACTTTGAAGCAAAAATTGTTGTTCCTTATAGAGGGGAAAGAAGCACTGGCTGCAGCACGCACAGGTTTGGGCATCCTGTGTGGTGACATCAGGAGCTTTCTTAGGGGATGCTTTCTTAGGGGGTGCTTTGGACCACAAGGTGCCAATGCTTGGGTCTGCTAACCAGGAGCCTAGCTGTGATTTTGGCTTCTCTGGACAGGCATGTGCTGCTCATTCCCCACACTGCTGAGACGTGGGACCTGCAGCAGCCACTGCCTGAGTGAGCGGGAGAGTCAGAAGCATGGGATTGTCTGCAGGAGAAGTCATGGCTAGGATACATCTGAACTGGTGTGGGCAGGACGCTGTGAAAGTTAGCTTTTTCAGTCAGTGGAGAGAAACAGAAGCCTTTTAATGTACCCCAAGATAAATGCCTGATATAGGGCAGATGCCCAGAGATGCTTATTTCTCTCCTGTAAATAAGCATAGGGTGGTAGGTGTCCAGAGCTCTGTGAGCTGGTTCTCACGTCACATTTAGGTGAAGCAAAGACAAAATTTTTCTGAGGCTGCATGCCATCTAACATCTGCCATTTGTGTGAGTTGACAGTGAGGAATTGTGCAGCACTCAGGCAAGGGGTTTTTTTCCTTAAAGGTGCTGAATCTATACTGCTGAATGCTCTTGCAAGTGCAGCGGCTGCCCTGAAATGCTGCCTTTTGCTGATCATACAACAATTCATATACAGCAGAAGAGAGGCTCACTGCCAGAGATAGTCTAAGCCAAAATTTGTACACCATTTATTTTCTGCTGGAGATAAGAACGAACTTTGGGAGATAAGCTTTGCTGACTAGGAATGTGCTTGTTAGGTATACTTTTAGAGCAATGATGACTAAGCAGCTTGTGAAGCAGTAAAAACACATAACAAACTGGGGGAAAAGCCTGTTCATTTCAAAATAAAAGTGTGCGTATTTTGTCAGTACTTTTTTCACTCTGTGGGTAAGCTAAATCTTCTGTCAGTTCGTATAAAACCTGTAGAGAATAGTTCCTTAGAGAGAGTACTATTCGCAATATTAATACTCTCCCATTTGAAAAGGCAGAATAAAATTCTTGGTAAATATATAGGAAATGAGTTAACATCATCTGTTCTTCATCAAACTTAATTCACCTTCTTTGTCAGAACTTTTGCTGCATGCAGAGCGTACTATTAGGTAACATCTCCCTTCAGTTTGGTGGTGCACATTCAAAAAGAAAAAAACTGATGTAATTCTTAGAGTTGAAAGTTATATAAAAGGGATGAGAAGCAGACTTGGCAATTTCAATCATTTTTGGTTAATATAAATTGAGACATCCAGCAAAACTAGCTGTCTGACATTTATCTTAGTGAACCTAAGAGGAGTGTATTCTGGAGCTCAGCACTTTACTGAAAAGGGAGGCCTTGCTTTATCACTGGTAGGCATTTACCTTTAGTGTCCCACTCTTCTCTGGCTGACAAGTTGCAAGTTGCATGGGAAGCTTGCTTTTCTGGACCTCTGTTGAAGGTGTCTGTCTGTTGCCATGATGATATTCCAGTCTGAAGGAAGCCCTGCCCAGCAGAAACCAATCCCAGGGTTTCAGAGCACAAAATAAAGGGCAAATTCAGGTAAAGTTCTCAGTCTGTTGGCAAAGGTTTGAGAAGACACTGAACTCCAGTGCTTCAGCATTCTGGATCTCACACCAAGTGTTCCAGGGAGTCTGTAGTCATGACCACAAGCAAACAAGGGTCACAGCTGCCTGTCCTAAAATGGGACCCCTGGGGAAATAGGTGAGATCCAAATAGGGGAAATAGGTGAGAAACCAAGTTTGCCATCAACTACGACTTCTCTGTCTCAGAGATTTGAAGAGCAAATTCTGTCTATGATTAATGACACCCGTATATTGTTGGGGTGCCCTTCAGGGTCCCCATTTATCTGGGAACAATGAGGTATAGAAGCCAAGAGTGCTCAGGTCTAGGGCTGCTCATCCATAAATGCTGAAACATAAATCTTGGTTTGCTCTGTTGCTCCACACTTTTCTAAATTAATTTCCTCTAGTCAGAAGATGGTGTTGTTTCCTGTCCTTTCTTTTATTTTATCACTTGTGGAGAAGTGCTTGGCCCCGAGAGGGAAAATACTTTACTGTTAGCAAGATGTACACTGTCCCTGGGAAAAAATGACTGCTTGTCAGAGTGAAGGGATGTGAACAGCTGTGGGCAAAATAAAAGTATTGCAAACATCTTTAATGCCAGATCATTTGAATATAAAAAATATTTGTAAGGTTTCCCTATCCATGCCCCCACTTCTGTCAGCTTTTGTTGTGTACCGTAAGTTGTACAGTGTGGTTCATAAGTGATGACTGAAATGTTTATGTGCCTGTAACTTTTAGGTCCTACATGACTTTTTGGTAATCCCTGCACTGCAATTCTTCCCATGATGTTCAGTAATTGCTCCAAAGGCTCTTATGGAGGCCTGCTTTATCCAGTGTTGGTTTGAACTACTTGGCAGCAAATAAGAAGGATTGTGTTGTATAAGGCAACAACTAATCCAGTTAGCTTGGCTCAGAGCTCCACAAAGATCTAGCCCTGAGCTCAAAGTCCTGCTAAAAATAAGTCCTGGTCTCACCTTTTAGCAATGAAAACAAAATTCCTTCCTGTTTGTCTGTTCAGTGAAAGGGAAAGTTGTGTTTTCATGGTTAAGATACTGACTCTTTCAGGGATTTGTTTTAGTTTGTTCTTTCTTCTTTCACTTTGGGGCTGATGCTGGGCAGCGGTGGTGCTGCTGCACAGCGACCATCATTGTTTGCAGCAGAACCAGGTCTCAATGCCGGAGCAGGGCTTGCAAGTATTCTGGTTTTTTCCCCTTAGTCTAGGTCTCTTTCTTGCCTCTGTCACTGTTTTGTGCACAGATAACTGGTGTTAGGAGCTTAGGTGCATCCCCTCAAGAGGTTTTGCATTTACTGGGGAGCTGAATGGTTGCATCGCTAGAAACAAGAGGTTGCCCATAATGGAGCTTAGGGGAGATTATGCGCAACCCCTCTGCCAACATCTTTGAAGTATTAGATGAAAGTCATAGAGCAAAGATAGGTTTATTAAATGCACTACACTCATAGGGACCACGTCATATATTTGATTATATCTGCTGATTTTCATAGGGAAAATAAACGAATTTCCAGGAATGATGTACCTCCTTTGGGTTCAACACCACTGCCTCAGCACCAGGGGAGTGATGCTGTGGGGGCTTCCAGCAAAGACACATCTTTACCACAAGAAGGTTCCTCCCAAGGACAGATTACCTTTCCCTTTCTGTTTCCAAGCCAAACAACAAGCCTTCAGACTTTGGGAACAGGCAGGTCACCTTTAAAAATGTAGCAAGAAAAAGTCAAAACTGCAGCTTCAGTACATGCTAGCTTTACCATGCAAAACCAGAGGGATTTCATTACTGTGTTTTGAGTGTCACAGAGTATTGGAAGGGACCCAGAAGGGTCATTGAGTCCAACTCTTGGTCCTGCACGGGACTGCCCCAAGAATAACACCATGTGCTCGAATGCCTTGTCTGAACACTTCTTGAACTCTGCCAGGCTTGGTGCTGTTACCACTTCCCTGGGGAGCCTCTTCCAGTACCCAAACACCCTCTGGGTGAAGAACCTTTTTCTAATATCCAACCTAAACCTTCCCTGACACAACTTCAGGCCATTTCCTTGGGTCCTGTCACTGGTCACCACAGAGAAGAGATCAGTGTCTGCCCCTCCTGTTCCCATCATGAGGAAGTTGTAACTGCACTGAGGTCTTCCCTCAGCCTCCTTTTCTCCGGGCTGAACAAAGCAAGTGCCTTCAGCCACTCCTCATACGGCTTCCCCTCATGGCCCTTCACCATCTTCATTGCCCTCCTTTGGACACTCTCTAAGAGCTTAGTATCTTTCTTATATTACAGTGCCCAAAACTGCCCTCAATATCCAAGGTGAGGCCACTCCAGTGCAGACCAGAGTGGAACAATCCTCTCCCTCGACTGGCTGGTGATGCTTTCATAGAATCATAGAATCATAGAATTGATTGGGTTGGAAAAGACCTCAGAGATCATCAAGTCCAACCCTTGGTCCAACTCTAGTCAGTTTACTAGATCATGGCACCCAGTGCCACGTCCAATCTCAGTTTAAATCTTTGCGTGATGCCCTGAGTTCTCCTGTGTGTCAGGTCATCATCCAAGAGTGCTGTTCCCTCCTTTTGACTAAAGAAGGGCATTTAGTATCTTAAATGTGGTGCCAGTAGTCATTTAATGAAGGAATTTTGGAGGACCCAATCATGTGTTGATGCAGCATCTGAAGAGATGGTGTGCGCAGTTGACAGTGAGTCACTGGACACCTTCTGCTGTGTAAGAATTGCACAGGGACTCTTGCTGAAGCTAAGAATAGCAATAATACCCATCTGAACCCAAACCTCATCTCAAGGCTTAATTAAAAGCCTCTGCCTTTGACTCATTTCCAAAAGGGAAACTCTTTTGAATGACTAAGTTACAGTTGCACCTATAATGAGTGTTTGGCATCCATTGTTGCTAGCTTTGGTAGGTATGTTTCTGAAAACATTTCAGATTCAGTTAAAAGGATGTCTTGCTTTCCCCAATCACACTTTTTTCCTTTAGCTGAATCTGATTTTCTGGTGTTTTTTTTTTTTTTTTTGCTAGCCCTTTGTTTTTGAACTGTTTGATTAGTATCTGCTTTTAAAAATACTTAATATTCAATGTCAGTCATAAGGTGAGAGCTGTGAATATTGACTGACTGCCTACTTATGGCCTCCTTGCCAACTAGCACTCAGTTATTCACAGAGGATACGGTAAACAAGAGGGAAGCAGTAATATATCTCCTGTGAAAGGATTTTTCTGTTCAGGTGCTGTCATTCATGTGGCATAGGCTGGTGTTTTTGCACCTATAAAGTTAATACTACTTTATTCAATTTACAGTCTCCACCTGTGCCTGCTTATATATATATGGAGGATTTTAGTTAAGCAGACTTCACACATTCCACCCTTGAATACACCTCGGTTCTTTTGATCTTTTTTTATGTTGCTGAATTAAAAATTTTATATAGCTGAGCTTCTCATAATCAGAGTCTTATTCTGCTCCTTCCTGCACAAACAAAGAGAGATGCATGGTGTCAGCCTTGGGGACTTGCAGGCTGGCACAGTGAAGAGGATCCTCCACACAGCAACTTTGGGTGAGAGACCCCAAATGCAAATGCAGGTGCAATTAAATCTGGGATTAGGTATAGCTTGGCAGTCTAGCTCCATTAGCTCCTTAAGGATGGATTAACTCTATAGATTTGTAAACATCTCCAAAAATCAACTTCTCAGTGCAAGAATAAGAGTTTCTTCTTGTTCCCCCTGCAGAGAATGTTTTCTTAGTGCTACTTTCTGATCAGGATGAAACTATTGTGGGAGCGACAGCACAGTCATTGAGCAGGTATCTACTCCCATGTGTTTTAGGAGAGCCAGGAATTTAGGCTGTGAGGTTTGTTGCTCCAGGGAGTGTCTATCTGACAAAGCATTGACAAAGCAACATGTGATGGGAGTCTTCAATTTAATTGAGGATCAACATGAGTCAAGACTACAGATATTTTCTTAATTAGAGAAAGTTCTGTTTCTTTCCTTTGTAGGTAGGTTTCCAGAGACTGCGTGTCTCTGGCTGTAGATGGGAAAACAGTGAAGTGCAAATGCCATGAGACTGATTTAATAACTGTTAAACTGGAGGGAAAGTGGAAGGAGCCAGAGCTGAGGAAAATCTGCCATCAGATTTCACAACTGACTTCCCAGACTTGGAAGAGGCAGTTGGACAACTGATCTTTCAGACACATGGCAGGGCTGAATTTCCAAATGTCTTGAGATGATTCCTCCTTGCTCTTCTCCTGTCCCCTCCGTTTCCCTTGGAAATGCATAAACCTGTCACAGACCCAACCATGGCTGTGTGTTAGATGCTGCTGGTGGAGGCAGGGATGTTCAGACCTTTGGGGGAGGCTCCTCAAAATGTTCCTGTAGGAGCCTACTCAGATGCTGCTGTTTGCAGCAGCAAATCCCAGCTTATTGCTGAAATAGCCACTGCTGGGAAGGAGCTAAGTTGGGAGCCTTGGCCACCGTTAGGCAGGCTGTAGTCCTTCTGGGGATGGATTCTGTGCAGATTCCTGCCTACCAGTGCAGCTGGGCTAGTCTGGGCCACCAGCAGTTCAGCGCTGGGGACAGGGACTGGCTCTGCACCAACTCAAACCACAGCCAAGGCTTGCCTCATCAGCAGCCTCCATGGACACATTGGTCCTCCATGCTAAAAGGGAAGTTTTAATTACACTTTAACCCATTGCACAGGGCCTGATGACATTTGAAGCTGATGTGTATAAATACTGCCTGGTATTATGTTCGTGCCAGAGTGGTTTTTCATTCCACAGTCAGTGTGATACTGTATCTCTCATGGCTGTTTGTGATGGCCACAACCCCTGGAAGACCTAGAGTACCAACATTTTTGGGGTTTTTTTTTGTTTTTTTGTCCAAATGAACTTGTTACCCTGTAGACACTGCAAGTGGAAAGCCCTTGTAGCCCACCACAAGTGCTGGTGATAAACGGGCAAATGAAAGCAGTGAATGAAATGGTCCACTTAATAATTTTCTAACACTATGGCAAATAAAACACCTTTATTCTTTCCATGGTAGATGATTTCCACTTAGGATAAATTGATGCTGAGCTGATTTGCATTTTCTCCATCTTCTGTTCCTCCTCTTCACAGACCAGATGATGTGATGCTGAAGCGCACCCATGATGAGACTGTCCTCTTGCACTGCTTCCTCTGGCCTGTGGTGACATTGCTGGTTGGAGTCCTTATTGTGGTCCTGACCATCTGTGCCAAGAGCTTGGCTGTCAAGGCAGAGGCAATAAAAAAGAAGAAGCATTTGTGAGTGGCAAAGCTGCTGATGGAAAAGAAAACCCGCAAGAAGGTCGCAAGTGGGGAAACTTGACACACCTGCAGTTCTGCAGGGCACCCTCCTTCTCCTTCAGGGATCTGATCTGATGGTGGAATTGCTCTTGCCTCAGGATTTTTCTTAGGAGACAGTGCCATGAAATGCCAGCTAATTGCTTCTTCTGCTATGACAGTAAATAAGTATATTCTACCAAAAAAAATAATAAAATCTACACTGCACCAAATATGCTGTGTGCTGTTAGTGCTGAACAGCAGCTGCTCAGGTCCTAGTGGAATTGAGACAGTTTATAAAACCTCCTGATGAAGTTCATTTCATCTCCACAAAGTGATCTTTGCTGATGTTTAATATTAAATATTTAGAATATTTACTTTAGACAGTCCATATTTCCAAAATAATAAAATTTTGTTGTTTTGCTTTTTTAACCTTTGGATTTTATTCTTTTTTTAAAGAAGCTTCAAGATAAACATAACACTATGCTGATTTGGCATTTCTTCCACTGTGTAGAACTTAATTTTAAAATTCAAAGTTTTACTTATGTCTAGGTGAAATCTTTCATCATCACCTGTTCATTGTGATGAAATGTAGAAGTCTCTCAAAAATACTTTGCAAAAAAATGAAACAATTATTGGAAAGATGATTGAATACTGGATCTAATTTTATTGCCTCGGTGGTATGCAGTCCCTACAGTTGTTCTTGTCCCTCTCAGTTACGTTCTTCATGAACAGCTCTCAGGCTGTAAGGAGCAGGGTTTGTACATCAGTATTTTTACATGAAGATGTTTTACCAACATCTTCCCCAAATAATGGGGTGCCTGAGCACTTGCTGTGGAGAGCCTGTGAGTCATGGTGTGATCTGTATCACCAGACTCCAGGAATGGGCAGGGAAGACATCAGCTCCTTTCAGGGCCATGGATGTTTGTTGCTGAACTGCCCATCCCGGTCATACCAGCTCCATTAAGGTTCTCTCCGAGGGGATGCTCCAGAAAATGCAAGGCAGTATGGGCATGGAATCTTGCTGAGTCAGCTTTCTCTGCTTGCTCCCACTCCTCACTGTGTATGAGGGGAGTACCAGCTCTAGTCCATCTGCTCATTGCAGAGATTTCCATATTTCTGGCAGTTTCCCTGGGCACATTTTTTGCATGCTGTAGGCAGGGGCTGAAGCCAGAGTAGCTTCATGGCACTCATCCTTGCCCCCGCAGGGCTGGACCCTCCTGGGACCAGCTGTGCAGCTTTGCAAGGCTGAAGCAGAGCAGAGAAGAAAAGCCATGTGGCTCAGACAGGAAAACGAGTGATTACTGGCAAAGCATTTTAATCTACATTAACAATTCTGCAATTCTAAACATACTGTGCATTGTACTAATCTCTGATAGTATTATGTTTAAAAACCTTGTGTTTTGTTGTGATTTTAACACTTAGCAGAAGTGTTTCCTGAGGATGAGAAAAGTGCTAGTCTTGAAAGCCTGAAAGCTTAGTTGGCACAAGGCACAGTGACAAACCTGCATGTACTGCCCAGTGTCCTTTTCAGATTAATTGTGTCTTGTGTTTTAGAACTGATTTCCGTGAGGCTTCTTGTACACATTGTGGTGCCCAGAGATGAGGGTGATGTATGGCAGGGGCAGCAGGGTGACTGGAGGTCATTCGCTGCTCTCCTTCTTACTCGCTATATGACTTTTGGAGAGTCCTGTCATCCTGGTCCACACTTGGAGAGCTGTTCCTTCAAAGAAGTTAAGGAAATACACTTATGGAGGTAGGAACTTGGTGCTTCTTGGCATGTTACTCTGTGTGAAAGGTCCACTTGGTGTTGGTTGCACAAGTTGAAGCACCTCCAGTCCCGTGGATGAAAAATACTTCCTGTGAGAAGAATTTCCAATTCTCTGTGTTAAACATCACCCCTTCGGAGATGGGTGATGCCTGTCATCAGGCTCACACAGGTACCCTCTGTCTCAGCCTGCTGAAAAGAATAGTGCTGGATATACTGGGTGAAAAGAAGTTGTGAGCTCTCAGCCTGTCGGGGGAAAGCCTGCCAGCCTGAAAAGGTTGTTCTGCGAAGGACACTGCGTTTCATTTCACTTGTATCTCACTGCGGTGGCCTTGCTTGCATTCTCTGTGATTCTCTTGCCTCAGAAACCCACAGAAAGTCCTGTGTTTGATTTTGGGGTGTTGGTTATAATACATTACATTTTCACACCATGCACATCACAGAAAGTGGCCACTGTGGGGTGGTTTGGTTACCTGGTTAAGGTGATGACAAGGTCTCCTTGTCTATTTCTACATGCATCCATCCTTTGTTTTCCCAGGGGAGAAGAAGATACACAGTGACACAGATTCATCATGAAATTTTAAGCCAGTAGCTTGGGACTCGCAAATCCAGATTAACAAAATCCGCTCTAGCTTTGCTCCAGAAGCTTTTGTGACTGAATTGTACAGCTGGTTCTCTGAGCAAAAAGCAGGAAGCAAATTGAGCTGTTGCAGCTCACTTGATTGGCAATCATATATTTAAATCTGTAGGAAATGCCATTTGTAAAGACTTCTGGAAGAAACTAATAGTTACAAAGATAATATTAAATTATTTTGCAGAGAGATTAATATCCCAAGTTAAATGTCTAATTGACACACAAAGACAGACGGTAGGTCTATGCCTGGCATGGCAGTGTGTGATGCTAAGGGAAAAAAAAAACAAACGTAAAATTCACTTTCTGTCCCCGCCTGCCCCTCATTCATTTAGAAATATCTTTGTAATCCCTGTACTTGATTGTGGAGGCTGGGCATCTCCTTCTGGCAGATTATTCACTGATTTCCTCCTTGGCTTTGTAGATTTCCAGTTTTTATGGTGTATTCTCTGAAACGTATTAGGAGCCAGAGTGGCTGCTTCTCCACAGCCATCTGCAGAGTTGACTTTTGCCTTTTATTCAATATTTATATGTTACTGCTTTGAGGAATTTTCTTCTGTCATGCTGTCTGCTGCTCTGCTTCAGCAAGACCTGTCTTCTCCTTCATTTAGTGCAATCACATCAATTTGTTTATACGGTATCTTTCTCTGTTAGCTTCTTAGGCTCGTTTTAAAAGTTGAAGTAATAGCATATTTTTTTTCACTTTTCCTGCTTTGAGTGTTTCTGTGTTGCCAGTAACAGACAAAGTTTTGCACCATATTAGAAAATTTAGCTACTGAATGAGGATCTTACTGCCTGGAGCAGTGAAGGAAGTCACGGGATTAACCAGGGTAATTTTAAAAGATCATTACCCATAATTTCTACTATAAACATAGCCCTGTGACAGAGGTAATTGGGAAGTGGAGTGAAGAGGTAGACCAGGTCTCAATTTCTAGACTTGTTTCTTCCATATGTGTTTTGAGGGATTTGTCCCAGAACAGAACAATGTTGTCTGTGAGGCATGAGAGTGCAGAGCTCTCCATGGCTCTGCTACCCAGGCTCAGCCTGCCCCTGTCCATGGGGTTTCCCTGTCTGCAGTTTGCTTCTGGGAGCTCTAGTTCTTCAGCCAGGGCTGCAGGGTTCCCCCAGGAACAGATATGTCTGTGGAGGGCTATCATGCATCATTTCACACACTACATGAAAGGATTCATCAAGCATGTGTTATTCTGTCAGAGTCCAGCTGGGAAATGTGAAAGGGGAAATGCTGGTCAGTGTTTAAAACCCTTTAACAGATAAGGTTGTAGGGCTTGTATTCTTGAGGAAATGCCTAATGCAGTTTGCTAAGGGTTTGGGCCTTGCTTGAAAAATTAAAACTATTTAAAATTGGCAGTGTGTCTGGTCTAACGGTGGGACAGTGTGGACTGCCTGTGAACAGAAGGAATGTGCTGTGCAAGCCTCTTTGCTCAACACTGCAAATACGGGAACTACCTGCTGAATTGGGTTTTCTGCAAACTTCAGCCTTAATGGCCAGAGCCAAGAACAAACAGGTGGAAGAAGAGACACCCAGAACAGTGTTTAATAAGAAAATAAAAGCACTCTGGCCACGGCTTATGTATAGATAGTTGGATGAAAGAAGGCACAGCTGCATTTCTAATTGTATCATGCAAATATGGTCCTTCAATCCCTACCAGAAATCTTAGAGTTATTGAAAAATCAACTTATTTCTGTGTGTGGATTCTCTGAGAATCAAAGGCCGTTTGTTTTAGGGTTTTTTTCCTCTCAGCATGGAACAGCTGCCATTCCTCCATTAACATTCAATCAGAAACCAACTGCTTCCCTTTCTGGAACCTTGGGAGGCTGCTGTGCTGATCTGTCAAGCTAACAATCTTTGCTGCGGAGAGCGTGAGCAGGAAAACCTACGAGGGAATATGTGTGCAATTAATCACACTGCCTTGTCAGGTCACAGACCCACTGAAGGAATCAACCCCAGAGTTTGATATTTGAGAGGCCATGCAATTTTTGTTCTGGCCTAATATGCTAGCATTGCTTGCATTGTGTTTAATTCACAGCTCTTTGGTGGTTTAAGCCAAAAACTCACTTTGCATACATTGGATTCATGGCTGGAGATGCTACATATAAATATAAAGAATAGCCCATTGCATGATAAAACTGTAATTTGGATGTAAAAATTTACTATAAAATAAGCTTGCATTACTGTAAAATTATGTACACACCTGCCATACACAATCTCCAAACAGCACACAGAGCAATCCACTAGAAATAGCTCTCCCAGAAATGCAGTACTTTTGATACTGCATTTAAAAAAAAAAAAGGCAATCTCTCTGTAATTTAATTTAATGAGCTAATGGACTATCAAACATTACTTTTCATAGCATAACTTTTTCATAAGTTTTCAGCTAGCATAAGGTTTATCTCTACTTTTATTTGCATGCCAATTGCCATTCACCTAAAGCTGTTGGAAAAAATCAACCAGTAAGCTCTTTCATATAATTGCTTGTTCAGCAGCTGAGGATTTCTGGACAACATACTGCAACTATTTGGACCCCATACAGCAGGATCAATTAAAAAGGACATGTGAGCAGCTAATATTTTGTTTCAAAAGCCCCACAAAAACAACTTTCAGGCCATTTTCATTCCCTTACTATAGGATTAGGGCAAATTTAGACTTCAGATGAAGAGGAATTTCTGACCATGCCTATCAGAGCATGTGCCAACATTGAAGTCTGTGTCCTTTCATTATACGCATGTGGCTGCATTTCAGTTCAATGCATTTCCATGCAAGAATGCAATTTCACTGCATTTTGGTGCTAGAAGCACAGATCCCTATACTGAAGGCTTGCAAGGCTGCAACCAGATCAGCAGCTTTCAGCAGAGCTGTGGTCCTTCTCCCCTTGGCAGGACAGCAGCCCTCCCCTGGCCCCTTTCCCAGCTTTCAATAAGCTAGTTTGTCTCATGGTACCCACAGGAGAATGGGCAAAGGGGCCTCCCGCTCTCCACTGCTGTGCCCGTCGAGGCTGGAGGCAGCAGCATCTCTAGGGTGCAATATTTAGCATTTTCCAGGCACCTGGACATCAGGAATGCTGCCTGGGTGTGGGGCTATGGGGAGGGGGCACGACTGAGAGTCACCAGGGAGAGAGCTCTCACCAAAGGGAAATGCCAAGCATTGGAAGGGGCGTGGGTTTAGCAAAAAAGTGACATCTTTGGCGGAATTCAAAGGGCTGAACCACCTTTTCCTGCACTACTTCTCTGAAGAATAATGTTTGAGATTGTTATAATACTAACTGTGAAATTTTGAGAAAATCTGTTCTTAGGCAGTGGGAGACTAATTTGGAAGGACTGAATATACAACAGTCAGTACATCTAAACAGCAGGTAGCCTAGAACCCTACCGTTTTTTTTCCCTGAAAAGTCATGAAAAATGGGCCCAATACTAAAGAGAGAGTGAAAAAAAAAAAGGAAAATATGAAGTTAGATAGCATCTCTTGTGTTTTATGGATTAATTTTCCATCCTTGTCGAAAATATAGAGCATATGCTATGAATCTACAAGTACTCGGACAAGTGAATCACCAGCAGTAAATGATTCAAGGGTATTAAAAGCAAATAGTGTCCTGTGAATTTTGCTGTTTTTTCACAGCCAAACTGGAGGCTAATGAGACATATACGGGAAGCAATACACCACAGGGAGCATTTTAAATAATGTCTCAAGATCTTATTGAAAAAATTAATTTAAATCAGGCTGGCAACAAGCGAGAGGAGATTGAAAATGGGCTGCAGAATTGTCAACCCAAAGCAATAATGAACAGTGAGATACCAAGCACAGTTGTGGGATGAGTTGTCTCAATAACTTTATTCATGATACGAAATGGCAAGGTAAAGGGCAAAATATACCAGACCAGGAGATCTATGAGCTCCAGTCTAATGGGCAGGTGGCTCAACAATAAATATAAGGAACTAAGAATGCTACCAGAAGAATAAAATGTCTTGCCTATTCCTGGAAAATATAAGGAAATGAATGAGAGGGACAGATCAAATATAATTTTGAGGGGAGGAAAAATCAGCAAGCAAAAATGTGACTGCAAAGACTTCAGTTAGCTGCTAAAAAGCATGCTGGTGCAATTGCTGCTAGCTAACCCTGGGCTTCCGTGGCGTTTAGCTGATGTCTTGGGCTGAAACTGTAACCTTTTCTCCAGTAGCTGTCACGAGGTGACTTCTTGGGGAAATACGGGAGTACCATGCTTTATGAACCTGTTTCAATCTGGTTTTTTTCACCTGTTTTGCTCAGAGCAATACATTTCTCATTCTTTTTTTGGTCAAATTTCTGGGAAGTTAAGAGCAGTGGTGCATGGGATTTTTTTTCAGCAATTTGGGCAATTTCTGGTGCTCGAGGAAGGAGCTGAAGCAGGCAGAGCCGGTGGTAATAGCCCCATCCTGTCTGGGTCCAGGGAAAGGTGTGTAGCAACTTTTTCTGTCAGCTTCAGGCTCTGACACTGCAGCATCTGAACCATCACACTGATTTTTCTTTCCAAAAACCAAACATATTTCTGATTCATGGCCACACAACCGCTGCCTAAACTCTTCCCAGGGGAAAGAAGTTTGTGCAACTGGATGCAGCAAGCAGGACATAGCTGGGGCCGATCATCTCACAGTTCCCTGGTGTCAGTGTCAATACATCTGGGTTTATGTGGGATTTTCCTCCAGAGTTATGTCGGGCATAGAACATACATTCATGCCTGCAAGCTACTTGACAGTAACCTGTCGTCCTCACTGGCAGGACATGCACATGTACCCACAGAGCTCTTGATGTGTCAAGTGGGCAAAATTAAAGAAGGTTTCAGCAAAACTGCATATTTCAAATCAGTCCTTAATTATCTAATCTTTAAATTGTCTTGACCTACCTTGAAACCTTGTGGGAATTCTTTCTTTGTGTTCATAACACCTCTACAGATTTACAGCCCATTTTGTAGTAATAGGACAACTAATGTATGGCTGCATAGTGGAAGCTCATTGTGGCATTAATTCTGCCTCAAAGTAAGATATACTGGAAGTTCTTCCTCCTTTCCATCCTGCTATTGGAGTGACACAAACACACTTTGATCTCCCTCTGTTGCTTCCCTCCTAAGCACCCTCTCTCTAGGCACACAAATACACATGTCCTGTGTAGTAAAGGTTTACCAAACTCATCATTATTCTGTATTCATGCATATGGAGCTGTGCTGCTTGATAATTAGCTTTGTAATGATCAAAGACATTCTGTACTGACTTGCATTCCTTCTCATTTTATTGTTCTTCTATCACTCCTCTCTAGTTCTTCTTATGTTGCATTTTCAAGGTTGCTTCTATTGATAACCAAAACAAAAAGGCAAAATAAAAGTGAAAAGCCAAATTAATTTTATATTTATTTTGCAAAGGCATACTAAAACTAGCTTTTTATTTTATTTGATGCACTTTCTGTGTTTTGCTAAATAACCTTGAAGACTTTTAGCAATACTCATTATGTAGCTTAAAAACATTCTGATAATTTGTCCCTCTCAATTTAAACACTACCTATTATACCCTAGGAAATCTGAGAAAAAAATACACATAAGAAGTGCCGTGGTCTTGATGACGATGAAGGGTTTGCTTCCTCTTTTAAAGGAGTAAATTTCTGGCACATGTGTCATATTAAAATCTGCTCCATTCTTGGATGAGGAAGAAGAGGGCTGGCAGTAGAGTTGTTAATTGGAGCTAAGTCTCCTCACATCTGTAGAAAGCAAGAATTCCTTTTACAGGAAGCTGAACTGCTGCCTGCAGAGGTTAGATGTTATGTCAAAGGTTGGACAGTGAAACAGAGTAGGATATAAAATTCAGGGATCCTGGTTCCTCAGTTCCTATCCCAGCAACTAGCCCAGTTCTCATCCTTTGCTGGAAACACCCGTGGGAAGATGCAGGTTTGTGGTGAGAGTCAGCATTTCTGCACATCAGCAGTCCCATTAAATGCTAAATGCTCTAGGGAAACCAGCTCTGCAGGCCGGGGTGTGAGACTGAGTGGCAGTGCTTGCTTCTGCGTCCAACGTAAACTCTGGATTGCTAGTTAGATGATTAAGATGTGGTTCTCCATGCTAGCTGGGGATGGTTTTCATGCATCGGAGGGAAGTGAGACAGCTTTTCCTCCCTTTTTCTCCCTTCTGCTTTTGCTTTATCCCTTACTGTTCCTCTGAACAATGCCCTTGCATTTCAAACTAATTTTCTTTGAACTGCAGGCACTGCATAACTCATACTTTTGCCTGTTATTCCATCCTGAAACATCTGCCATTATTTATCTGGATGGTTTAAACATTTTTATGTTTAATGTGTTAGTCTGTCTGAGAATTACCTCCAGCTCTGTGTGGAAATATGCTCAGTGGTGGGAACAGCTGCCACTGTGGGGCTTCCCCAACTTCCCTTGTGAGGGCTTTCATTGCAAGACCTCCACCATTTCAGAGGGTGGGATTTGATGACCATGCCCTTTCCCCGGAAAGAGACAGCAGCCCCACCCAACACAACCTAGTGCAACCTCTTTTACCAGTTAGGTTTTGAGTGAGGACATTTTTAATGCTGATCCAGAGGCAAATGTCCTTGGCAAATACCACTCATTGGTTATGCTGGTGAAAGAGCTCCCTTTACTGCCAGATGTGCAGCAGCTGGGACACAGCAGCGGGCTCCCACCATGCAGTGCTCCTCCAGCATGTCCGGGGACACAGCATTTGTGCTGCCAGCAGCTGTGGCACCTTGTCCTCACCCTGCCCTGCCCTGTAGAGCTCATGCTGTGGTCTCAAATGTAAGGAAGACAGCAGGAGAATGGGCTTAGAGCCTCACATAGATTAATGATCTGCTTTTTTTGGTGTGTTTTCCCCTTACATTTCAGACTAATGCTAGGCTAAACTGCTTCCTTAAGGGTTCCATCTTGTCCAGATCCCACATTGCCTACCATCAACAGTTACCAGAGCCTGGTTAGTTTACACCAACTTGTGTGGCAGATTAGACCAGCCACAGCATTCCCAATTGTGAGTATCAAGTTGGAGGCTAAAGGACCATTTGTTCCTTCTTGTTAAAGGTCATTGCACAAACAGCCTTTGAAATTAAATTACTTCAAGCCCCATATACCACCCAAATCCATGTTTCTGCTGTAAGATTTAAAATGCACCACTATTTTCTATAGCATCTTGCATGCTGTCTGTTTTCCAAATCACTTTCCTCAGCTGCATATTTAATTACCGAGACAAGAACTAGAGGGGGCACGATATGTAGATGGAGGTAAGAGAAATTTGTTTGTGAAGCCTCTGCACTCAGTTCTCTCTTTCAGTGTGAGGGTACTAGAAGACACAGAGTGGCATTTCAGTACCAAAGGGGACTTCCTCACACTAACAAGATCCTCAGCTTCCCCATCTCCCTGGAGGAGATCGATGCAGGGAACAAAGTCTTACCACACTGGGTTTTCAGGCACTTGGCATAACAGATGGCATGAACCAATATTCATCCTTCTCCTGCTATCCAGAGTTCTTATTTCGTTTTCTCTGCTCCCTTCTCCTTTGAGGGTGGTACACAGCCATTAGTCATACTTGCACCTATGGGAAAGTCACTTACCTTTTAAAAACCCATTATTCCTTTTCCTCGCAGATGTAGGTGACAGACTGGGGACCGAGCTGAGCTCGAGTCTCACTTTCTGGGGGCAGCCTGGAGGGACTTGTGAGGGGCAGGTCACATTTGGCCAGAGCAGCTGGACTATGGGAGTAAGAAAAGGCCTGAGAAGCAAAAAGGGCTATGTCAAATAACCCATGCCCTGCCAGCCCACTGCTGACTCTCTCTCCTGGAACAGACTGCGAGGATTAAAAATAGCTATTCGTTTATTTTGCTGACACGGTAATTTGAACACAGATCACTTCCCTGGTCTGCTGTGCTGATTGGCAACAAACAGAGAGATGTGGAATAAATGGGTTGCACACAGGCCGGGAAGCAGGAGGAGGGAGAGAGCTACTTCCTTGCGGACAGCAGCATCTACTACGGACAATTCAAGTGTGGCTTTCCTTGACAAGGCAGAGTGAGAAAGAAGCGGGTTTCACCTTGGTGTGAGGACCTCCTGAGCAAGATGCGTCCGCTCCTGCTTGCATCGCGTGATCTCAGTAGCTCAGCCCCCTGCTCAGAGCGTGACAGAGTTCGTTCCCCATGATCTCACCATTATGGTCCTTCACAGGTTTTTTTTCAATCTGGTCTCTGACTGTGTGTTGGATAGAGAAGGGAAATTAAATAAAAGATGTCACCATAATGCTGACGGAGGTCTTTGGTGGCTTTATCCTTTTTCCTAGCTGCCTTCCCATCCCAGCATGGATGTATGTGCGTATTTCTCCACTGAAATGGGTGCATCTTCCTTAGACGAGAGCAGTAGAAGTTCACTCACCAGATTTTCTTTCTTCTCTTGTTTTCCTCTAATGGACTCGGTACAAGAAGATATTTAGGTCTAATTCCACCAAAGCAAACAGAAATCCATGATGAAGAATACTGTCAAGTCAAGGATATGAAGTTTTCTTACTTGCCCTGGTTCAACAACCACAATGTACTTGACACCAGCACTTCCTTTAGCTTTTTCCCTACTCCATTTGTGTCACTGAAAGTTCTGGCATCTTAGAGGCAAGATTTCAGCCACCCTGGGACCTGCTGGAGGGTGCTGGGGGCAGTTGCCATGCACCAGAATGTTTACAGAAAATTTGTCACAACCTGACCAGATCCAATTGGCGCAATGTGTAAAGAAACAGACTCCTTGGATATTGTTAGTGCTCTCCAACCTTTCTAGCACAGAATTGTTGGGCATTAATTAATTCCAGTTAACTGCCAGTTTATTCTCTTGAAGTTGGATTCTCACAAATAATTTAGCTCCAGGTGTCTTTTAGATCCAGTGATAAGTCAACAGGATGCTGGCATTTATCATGTGCAGTGTCTTGAGCATATCTTTTCTGACCTGTTTGATATTTTGAACATTATATACCTCTTTATCTCTTTATTGCCTTTGCAATTATCTGCCTTTTTCTCCTTTTCTCATTACTGCTAGTCATTGACAGGCAGAAGAAATGCCCTCAATTAACACATGGACCTTTTCGTAGCTGTCATTTATTTGCATAACATTTTCTTCCCTAGCAAAAATACATGGAGCATTCTGAACATCTTCGCTTTGCTTTCTGCATCCAATTATTTTTACTCTGTTTTTACAGTGTAGCTCCATTCATACAAAATCTATTTGGGTAGCTTTACTACATGCCATATGGTCTGTAGATTTTCCAGGAAGTTTGGGTGTTCTTATCAGTAATGCCCTTAGGCTCTTTTTAAATTTCAGGATTCTTTACTCTTTGTGGTATGGAAAACAGTATTGGAGGGTCTTCTTTCCGCACTACAGCCTCAAATCTGGTCTGGGCATAAATCGGATGCATTTATCCCCTGTATCCAACAGCAGTGGGAGAGATCAGGTGATTTTTTATACAATCATTTCTCAGTTGCTGGGAGTGCTACAGCTCCACTAAAAGAGAAGACACGGACTTTGAGACAAGAAGGAAGTACCAGATCAAAGCCAAGTTTATGCTCCTGATAACCCACTGAAGGGTTTTAATGGACATTTTGTTTTTTATTGGCTTCATCATCAGCTTCTTCTGCCCAGGTTTTGGACCTGTGCATGAGGATGCACTTGGGCACTGTTCAGCAAAACATATTTTAAGGTTTGGTGTGAATCAGCCCAGCTGAGACAGATACATAGAAAAAGCATCCATGAGATCCATCCTGTGAAACAAGGCTGCTGGGAGACACGTACTCTTAGCCGTGGTGTTTGCTGACATACTGGTATTGCCACATCCTGCCTACTATAAGACGTCTTGACACCAGCAACTATTTCTAAGGCAAAACAAAGCAAATGATAGTGAAGAAAGGCACTGGCAGAAAACTGAAATTATGGTATGGGAAATGACTTGTAAGACAAAATTGCTAGCTTGTAGGTATGAAGTCCAGGTAAAAGCCAAGTCCATTTTCTTAAAATAATATGGGTAAAAACTAGATTCTGTTTTATCTGGTGATATTTTATCAGGAACCAACCACCATGTTCTTGCTGAACTAGAAGACTCTTTGTGTTTCAGTTTCTTTGCTGTACCATATAAAAACATTTATATATGCCCTTGTCTGCAATGCTGGCCTTGTTTCTCCTGTGTGGAGATATCAGTTGTACATTATTTTATCATTATCACTGCTCTTTTGTGCCTACATTGGCTTCAGGAGAGAACAGAGCTCAGAGACAAACTTTTATATCCCAAAGGAAAAGTCTCACACCTCTCTCAGCCTTCACTACACATACCCTCAGCAAATAGTTCACAGTACAAAATATAAGCCAATAAATCATTCTATCTTTTAAATAAACATAATTAACTTGTCTTAAACACATCTGATGACCAATAAAGACTACCTGAAACACAGAGAATTGGCAATAAGCACCCTGATTCCACAAGAATGTTAATGGTTTTTAAGAACTGTAGAGGGCAGGAGGAGAAGAACTGCATTTGTTAAAAAGCATGGATCAGATCCTCAAGTGGTAGGCAGTGATGGATCTCCAGCTAGGTGCTAACTGGTACAACTGCCTGGCAAAATGTCTCTAACAACAGACACTCCAGTTCAAGATCCACTGTGATTTCACATATCCACTGCATAACTCAGACAGTACCTGGTTTATAAAAGAAGAAGAGCAGAGAACCCGGGAGGAGAGGGGAACAATGTTATCCTTCTGCATGGGCACTAATCTGGTCAGCAGGCAATAGCAGAGCCCTCTTTCCCCCAACAGGCTGAGGCTTCTGATGAATTTAATGTTCTCTGAAGACTGTCTCAATTGAAATCAAACTCACTTATGACCTTTTCTCTGAGCAGCGGGACAACAAAATCCATAATGCAAAGGCGGTCAAACAGAAGACGAGAATGTGATTTTTTTTAAAAATGAATGTTTTATTCATGAACTATTTATAAAAATGTGTAAAATACACTCAAATATATTTGATTTGTTGACTGTAGCTAAAAATATAAAAATATACTTAAATGCATAAATTAAATTGACAATAGTAGCACAGTTCTGTGTTTACCCAGTGTTTGTTAGGAAAAACAATTATAAGTAATTATATTGCATATGAGAATTGAGTATGTGCTGAAGATGTTTTTCAGACATTTACCTCCAGGCACTGGCAAAGAATTTATGGCTAGCCACATTTCAGAATTGTGGGTTTTTACTTTGGCCATAGTGGTGCTACCAACAGTTCAGGAGTTGACTCTGTCAGCCTGAGAGGGACAGATGAGGGCACAGGGTCTACAGTGAACTGCCCAAGTATTGGGGTGAGCCCTTATCTTCTAATCAAAGTTACAGCACCAGCTCCACAGCCCACACATCTGTGACAGGGCCATCAGGGGAGTGGTGATCATTCTACAAAGCATTTTATTCATACAAACTGCATGTGTCAAGTACAGAAAGAAATCTGAATAAATGTTAAGCACCTGCCATGTCACTCCTTGGTCATGAAGCTGTGGCTGCACTAGACTGTATCTCTGAATGTCAGATGCATTTCTCCAATCTGTGGCCCTGAGAAGAAATGCTAATACAGTGTGATGAGATGGTTATTATTCTCATCCTTCCATCCCATATATTAAATCCCAGGCTGAGGAGCATGGCTAAGTGCTCAGGCACTCCTATCTGTCTTGTATTTAACTTTTGGTTTCAAAGTTAAAGCATAAATAACCATATATAATACCTAATATAAACTTAAAGCTCACACATTTTCTTTTCTCTGTTCTACAACTGAAAGGAAATTCATGGTATATCATGGCACAAAATAATATTTCCGGCAATTTTAGGCATTATTTATTGCTAAGTAACTATAGCAGCAGAGAAAAATGTATAAAGTTGCACTTTTATGACATCTTCACAGTATGCCTATCTCTCTCACCCACTTTTGTGTTCCATTAGTAACAAAAAATATCATTTATCAACTCTAACTATGTAAAATCTTTTTTTTTTTCCCTACATTCGGTAGTGGATCTTGTAATTGTATTGCACAGATTAAAACCCCCCCCATTTATTACAATTTTTTCATTATTAAACAACTTTCAATACAAAAATTTGAATTAACCTAAAAGCCCAACCCTGCAAGTGCTTCAGAAGCAGAATGGTATTTTCTTCAGGCAAGCATTCCAGTTGATTTTCATGAAAGTACTCAGGTAGTTTTGTGGACAATGCAGAGATTTGCAGGACTAGGATCTAAGTGTGCAAACCTTAGCTTATGGATCAGCTACAACACTAGCTTTGCTTTATACCACTATTATTGGGAAACATCAAGAAAGGAATTCTGAACATCATTCATGGACATTCAAAAGATGTCTTTTTCCTCAAGAGACATCTTTGTTCAGTACACATACTCCTTCAAACCCATTCTTGTTACATTAACAATTTCCCGTCAGTCCTGTTATTCAGCTTAGAGGCACAGTAAATATAATTAATTATACTGATAAGTAGGTGTTTTATACTAACAAAATGCTACATAAATACTTTTTACTTTTTCTCATTGGATTTACAGTGGTTTCATATGAGCAGAACTGGCTAGAGAGCAGAACCAGAGCAATAATGTGTGTGTACAGCCTCATGCGTGACCTAGCTAAGCAGAGATGTAAAGCTGCTCATGAGCACTGTGCCAGAGCCTTTAAGGTCATCTGTCATATTAACTGTGTCCATTACTAACTGAGAGAAAAGATGAAACTAGCTGTGTGCTATGACATTATCATTTTGGGTATGCACTTGTGAACTCTGTAGGTGAGGACAAGGGTGCTGAGAATGATAATATAAAGAGCAGAACGATGTGCGTCTTTCTGAAAACTATGAACAACATGCATACATAGTGTCCAATCAGACTTCTGCCCTCAGATCATACACTGAGTTCATTTCCCTCAGCATTAAAAAATTCACAGAGTGATATACAGTGTGAGGTAATTTATAGGGCACATTTGGTATTGTCTTCACAGTGTAATTATACTGTTGGTAACTAACATAGCGACCTTTGCTCCTCAGCTACCCCTGCAAAAAGAAAGCACTAAATGCAGAGCAAGAAACACAATGGCAGTTTTCATGATGCCTTATATCCAGCTGTTGTTAGCATGTAAAGCTGCCATACTTGTTTGTCCTTGCCTGCTAACCTAGTCAATCTAGCAAAGGAAATAGAGAAAAGAAGGGGTCTGGAGAAAATCTGCACATTTCTCTGTGGTTTTGCTTAGATTCTCCTCAATGAAAATATCTTCCGCTCTAATGCTAGTTTCAATTAAGGGTAGTGGATTCTGAGGTTTGTGTGGTGCCAAAGAGGATGTACAGGAGGAATGAGAAGTACCTTCATATGGAAACTCAAAAGATTAACCAAGCTTCCATGTTTCGAGCAGTTGTGAAAGCTGATATGAAGGGTGGCTTCTAAGGCATGTGAGGATATTTGGTCAAGAAAAGATACTCCAAATGGGGTAGGAAGGAAGAGTGATTATCAGGCTGTTTCTTTCTCTCTAGGAAAACCAGACTGACATGGATGTGCACAGTCCTGCTGGTTCTGCTTTGGAATGATTTCTAAAGAAAACTATGTCAGATCTGCCTAGTAGATTTCCTCAGCAATTGTCAGGCAGATGTTCCTACTGCAAGGAGAACACAGCTCCAATAAGGCATAGTGAAATCACAATTGCCTTGGCCCAGGGCCACAGCAGTTCCTCAGTTAGGCACTTAGCCACTTACTGGCTGGTTCTCAGAAGGCCTTCCAAAATATTTATTTCTCTCCAGAACAGAAGTGGAATTTAGGCACTTGTCTTCAGCAACAAGCTGTTTTGTCTAGGGAAAGTATGGGTAGATATATGAAAGCGCTATCAAGCCCTTCCTTCTTTTTGTGATGAAGAACTGTGTACTGCCTCTGCTCTTTTTGTTTGAAGAACACTTTATAAATTAAAAGAATAACTGAAAAGAGTGTTTAGATCCTTGAGTGAGAAGCCTCTGCAGAGGAGAGAGGCTGTGCATAATCCACTTGGCTGGGCAGGATACCTGCTGAGTGCTCTTTGTTTTTACGTCTTGCAGACAAAAATGTTTTGAGGAATGAGCCCCTGCCTGGGGCACAGGGGGTTGGAACTAGAGGGTCTTTAAGGTCTCTTCCAAACCAAACCATTTCATGATTCTATGATTAGCACAGCCCTGCCAACCTACATTACCTGATTTACTGATGAGCTTTTTTCTGTTCCAACTTGCCCTTGTTGGTGGGCATCAGGCAACATTCATGCGGAAGATTCTTTCTATGCAGACATGCTGGGGCCAAACTATCCCTTTGTGAGAGCAAGTCGCATTTGAAGAAAGGCAGCTGTGTTTCATGCAGTGTTAAGGCCAGTTGTGTAAACCGTGGGATATATATACGTCTTTGTTTCAATACATTTGCAATCCCTCTACTTTTTCGGTAAAGCATTGTTTCTAATGAGCTATGCCAGACTTCACATCCTTACAGGTGTGTTAACACAAATGTCTGAGGTGTTTTTTGAGCACCTTTCTTAATTATAATTATACACACAAGAAAATGCACAGACAGCGTGTGGTCTGATTCTGCTCTCTTAAACCAGTATAAAGAAATCAGAACGTCACCTGTCTCCTCTAAAACTATGTGGCGGGAGAAAGGTCTACTAGACTTCTTGGCAGTGTAAGTTGTTCGATATTTTTCTACTATGTCACATTAGACTGAAACAGTTGCTTCTGGTGAGGTGAACCCTGTTTTGCTCAGTTGTTAATGAGTTCTGTAAAAGGTATGCCATTGAGTTATGGGTTATACCCATTTTTGTCAGATGAATAGCAGTAAGTTTAAAGTATAGAGTAGCATTGTAATTCCTATACAGGACTACTGTTCCCTTGCTTAATAGTAGCTTATTTCATCTCACAAATGCTGAACTAGTTAAAAAAAATGAGGTTCTCCTTAAAGGACTTTTCCCATGTCATGCCAATACCACCCTAAATGCAGCAGTCCTGTTAGCCATTCAATTTAGAACAGTTTATAAAAACCGTGATAAGAAAAAATAGTATTATCTGAAGCATAATATTAATATAAACAATATGGACCCCCCCCATATTTACATAATGCCAAAATACAGTTATATACATTAATACCTATAACATTTAAATTATATATCTTAAAAAATTCATCAGACCAATAAATTATACACAGTGTCAACAGAAAGGTCTGGCACCTTTCTGGTGCATGAAATACATACATAAAAAACCCCAAACAAACCCCCTAAGTTAACAAGTGTGGTCACAAAAGCAGGTATCTCTAACATTCTTAGTGCCTTGAATAAACAGCATCTGAAAGGAAGGAAAACTGATATTAGAAAAAGGAAAACAACACAGGTGGCTTCATGTTCATCTCTGCTAGTTGACTACAGTGCTCTGAGAAGTGGTTGTGTGGCAGCAGTTCTGGCTGGTGACTGATGTGACAGTTAAAGAGAAAATCCCAACTCTGTTTTTGCTAGGACTCTCAGCTTGTGGAACTCCAGCTGTTTCAGTCCTTGGCCTCCTCCAAGCCTACTCTATCTGTTTTTGTCAACTCTGATTTCCACAGGCTAGATCAAGAAAATTATTTTGACCTCTCATCATACAATCTCGGTTCCTAATATCCAAATTTGTGGAGCTACCAAGATCCTGCTGTCTGACACTACAAACTTCTACAGCCCTTAAGAATCAGCTCTATCAAAGCACACAGGTCACCTCTGCTTACAGCTTCTCCAGACTGGTCCTCTGGCCACGGGAACAGGAGGTGAATGGCAGTGCTAGTGCTAGGTTTGCTACTCTGGCAACTCTGATCAGCAAGGGACTGGATAGAAGCTAGGAAAAAGAGCCTACAAGAATGGGGAGTTCAGGGGGAAAGAAAGAGCACAGCCTAGGACACCGACATTTTCGAGTCAAGGCAGATGGGAAGTCTCCTAAGGCTGCCTATATAGTCACCAGCAAACAAGGGTGATGCAGGACAGAAATTGAACTCCATTAAGGACAGAAGAGCCCAGTGAGCACAGCCGGTGGCCTCAGTGTGATTAAGGGTGGATGATGTACAGACTGGTGAGGTAAAAGCTAATATTGTGATAGGAAAGGGGTTCAGTGCCTCCAACAGCATAGGAATCATGAAGTGTGAGACAGGGTAAGGTAGGAGCAGGAAGTGATGTTATAATGACTACTAATGAAGGAAATAAAGACAACTGTGAGTGACAAAAGCAGAGGAGTGAAGAAATGAAGGTCCAGGAAGAGAACAAATATTGATGGTAAAGGACAACATAATTCCCCCTCAATTCTACTGTCAACAAGCTATTACATTTCAAACATTTTACAATTTGATAAACTTGTAGTTACCTCTGTGATACTCTGGATTCACATTTTCATATATAGGAAATAAGGGATTTTCTTGTTCACTGCGAAGTTTTCTGGCTCTTAACACATCTCTCACACATTGATGTAGATACACATATTGACACTGCAAAAGATTTTTTTAAGACACTGCAAAATTTTGTAATTTGATTTTCTGTCCTGTGAAAAATCATTACAAGCTAACTCGCTTACACAAAATCAAGGGTGATGTTAAAAATTAAAATACACTTCTAAATTTAATCTCCTTTTCACACTAGTAATATAGCAAACTTCTGTGATCACCTGTTTTAGAAATAATACCAGTAAAACATAAAGGAACATAATATGTTTTGACAGATCATGCCATGAGTCAAAGCTCTAGCAACTGTAAAGCGTAATTTGACATGGGGCTGTGTTGGATAGCTACTACTTCTGGATGGTTTGCTATAAAGTACCTGTAAAACAATTAATATATACAGGGAATCATGCAGAAGAGATGAACAATTTCCTGGGCTTTTTCGTTCTGAAAAGGAATATTTTCCACAGAATTTTATCATAATATATAAATATTTCACAGAACTTCGCGAAACCCAAATTTTCTGGCAAAATAATATTGTTTTGATCCAATGTGAGTTATAAGACTGCTTCTGACTATGCAGCAAATGAGTCTTTACTGAAGAGTGCCTTTCACAGAAGGGAACTAAGATGACATTCACAACCAAACTAAGGAGGGTCAGCAATATTATTGACTATGGACTCTTCATCAAACTACCTGGACAGAATAGGTTGTTAAACTCCCATGTGCTGCTACACTTTGTGGTTTACGACATGGGTCATTATAATTTCTCAATTAGTGTAACACAGTACCCATAATTAGGCTGAGCATGTTGATATATAAAGCTGTTTTTAATATTACTTTATCTCAAAAACATAAAACATCTCAAATATCTCCAAGACATCCCAAAAACTACTTTCTGCTTTTTCTCAGCACTTTGGCATTGGAAAAGTGAGGATGTCTGCTTTTATGCATGTACAGCGGCTGCCTCTGTGGAGCAGAGCTCTGCACCCCACCCACTAACATGACGGAAAGTTGGCCAAGGCATTGAGGCTTTCCTTGGCAGAGACCATTTGCGACTGAAATGGTCCATGTTACAGCTACTGTGCCGAGCACACTGCCTTTTGAGCTGCTGTACACAGTGTTCTGTTACTGCTTTGCATGTCTCCAGCTGCAGTCTCTTGTCTTAAACAGCTTTCAGTTAAGTCTGAAGCAGGGGCATTGTTTTGTTGCTGCTGTTTTTCTGTGGCTGAACAATGCCAAGTACAATGGTGCTGTGACCTTTGGCTGGAGCATCTCATTGCAAACATTGCTGGCCTGCGCTCCACAGTGGGATTTGGCTTCTGCTCTATCGACAGAAGGGGAACTATCTTTTATTCCAATCCCAAAACAGACTATGGAAGCCAAGACATTGACACCAGGGATTAGGGTCTTCACAGACATCAAATGAAGTTTGTGGAGCAGACCTTTTCTTCCTCATCTCCCCACTTCCTTTACTGTTTCTTAAAAGATAATTCACTGCTCATTGCAAACTCTGAATCATCATAAAACTCAAGGATAAGTTTACTTAATTTTTTTGCAGCAGGATGAGAGATTGTATTGCTTGTGCTCCAAGCTACCCTGATGAAACAGTTCCAAATCAGAAACCTAATACAGATGCAACTGACAGTTCATATTAATAACACTTGCTGAGAATACAGCAGCTCAGTGGCTGTGCACTGACACAGCTACATGGTCAGTCTACAAGCATGTTATAGATCAACTAGGGTGAGTAATTTTGACCTGCAAAAGCTTTCTATCAATCTGTCTCTGGGGTACTGATTGCTATTCTTCCAGGAGCAGGACTGGTTACAAGAGGGACCTGGGTTAGACTTGAGTTACAGCTGGTTTGGGGCAGAAGGGCATGCAGTGCTGGTAGTGGGAAAGCTCATCTCCTTTATTGCTGTAGATATTTTGTGTGGGTCTGGCTGCCTTTTCACTTGGACATCACGTCAAGCTCCTGCCAAAGGTGGGCTTTGTATCACACAACTTTAGTTGTCGATAAGTCTGGTGTCAAATTTAGGCTCTTGAGAGAGCTGCTTCTTTTCTTCCAGCTAGGGAAAAAGGACCACTCTTCTGAGATGCCTGTCCACCTTTTCAGACTATGGATGATAAAAATGCCAATGTTGAGATCGATCTGTCTCTAAGGATGCCCAGGCCTTGCTGAGGTCTCCCCTCCAACAAAGGTCTTCTGCGGTTAAGATATTTCCAGTAATCCCTTTTTTCATGTGTTCCCAGTTGGGCTTCTCTTTAGACCCGTATGAGACTTTAATATCTATCAGAAAACGCTGTCACTGACATTTTTGTTTCCAAATTGCAGCAAAGTGCTCCATTAGTATCAAGCTACAGGCAGACCCATCAAACTTGTTCTGATTCTTCTATTAACACTTCATAGGGAAAATGTAAAGACTGCCTCCTCGCCTTTATTAAATCAGCTCCTAAGTGTTTAGCTGGTATTATTGTAATATGATTTTCTTGCAGTTTTAAAAGCATAGAAAGAAATACCAAACATTTACCTTTTCTGCACATTGAGAATAAATGTACTTGCTTTTCCACAGTATGTTAGGAGAATGCCAATCAACTTTCCAATACTATTTTAATGAAAATGACAGAGAAGCTCAATAAAAAATAAACTGCAAAGCCACAAGGTGACAGTGCCTAGTTTTAAAATTAGGTACACCTAGTTTTCTCTGCCCTCCATGCCTTTTCCCTATTACATCAACCTATCTGTCTGGTTTAGGCTTGTCTTCTAAACCCATCTCTGAAGGACCTAACACTGCTCAAAGCTCATTTACTGGACAATGCAGTAAAGCAACAATGGACTGTTAAGCTTCTGCTGCATAATGATGCTGGGGTGATTGTGGGCCAGGGGAAAAAAAGGAGAAATCTATAGGAAGCATAGCTTGTTATACTAGGTCCTCACTTGTTATGGTTTGGACCCACTGTATTAGAGCCAGTGGAAAAAAATCTGAACTAGAACTTCTCACAAAGCTAAAACACATCCAACAAGTATTTCATAGTAGAGTAAGCGCAAAGTGCTTTGAGAGCCTTTATGATGAGAAACTGACTATTACATACTGTAGCTGATGTTGCTGCATAACAGGTTATCCAAAACTTACCTCTGTCTGAACCATGTGAACACGGTGAAGCCTCAGATCATGTACTGCTGCATAAATGTCCACAGTGTCCTTTGAATCCAGCTGTTGCAGAATTCGGTCCAGTGCAATGAATGTGCCAGTCCTACCAACCCCAGCACTGGAAATGAAAACAACCCAAAACATTGAAAAGCAGATAGATAAAAGTGTTCACTATCTTCATGTGATACTTTTTTAAAATTCAGATCTCCAGGGTGAGAAGCAAATTGTTCAAAGGGCACCTCTGGCATTTTATAACACTTTATAGTGGAATTTATTTAGGAAGGAGGAAAGGACAGCGATGGTAGAGGTACCTCTGCTACTGCCTGTACTGCTTTCTGCTTTGGATTAACTCAGTCACTGAGATACACTGAAAGACTAAACCTGACTCTTGTCAGAGTTTTTTGAATATCTTTGCTTCAGGGATGCAGCTGTGGGCTTGTTTCTAAAAGATCTTATACAAGGCTATTGCCTTGTATAAGAGCAAAGCAAGGAAAAGTATGAGAGTCCCCAGTAGCTGAATTGCTGGGAGGTGGGGTCCAGAGGCAGGAGTCTGGGAAGAGCAAAGCTGACCTGCTGACAGAGCAGACATCTGACATGCTGCACCACATGCTGTACAGGCAGGGTTGTGTAAGATACATGCCTCAGCCCATACAATGGATGGAGGGCTCAGATAATACAATCAGGTAGTACCAGTGAACATATGGGTTTATCTGAAGATATAGCACCACATTCACTCTCTCTCTGTAACCCTGTACTCTGCTGCAACTGGCCAGTGGATTACAGATCAGGCAGTCCAGTTTTGTCTTTTTTGTATACATCTGTAGGGGTGGACCACAGATCAAAGGAAAAACTGCAGCCCTATGACTGCCAGAGATGACAAAAGAGCAGAACAGCGTGAAAATGGGCAATTTAAGAATGCAAAAGCTTATAAGCAGCAACAGCTGCTGGCACCTTTAGTGCTCTCCAGTAGTCCCACAGAGACATGGTGGTTCCCTAAGAATAATTTTCAAGGTATCTCCAAGGTGAGACTGTGAGTGAGTGCATGCGCCTTGGGAATACTGCTCTGATGTATCTGGAGACTTAAGCCCATCAGCTATCTCTCAGGTTCTGTGGCTGCCCATGGTCTAACAGGGATGAACATCTGGGATATTCCCAAGGGTATGCACAAGAGCTGTTGCACATACCTGCAGTGTACAATAGTTGGTCCTGTGTCTGGGGTCCTGTTGATATAATCTCTTACAGTTCTGACAAACTGAATCAGGGACTGGGTAGTCTCTGGCACACCATGATCTGGCCATACTGTGTAGTGGAAGTGACGAATGAGCCTTGTTGAGTCAAGCTGCTCTTCCTATTGGGATTCAAAAGTGTGGGTCATCAGGGCAAGAGAGGAAGGGACACATACAACATGCACCTTCAGGGTAAATGCTATAGCTGCCATCAGAGGTGAGCTAGGCATAATGCAGTTGTGCGACAGCAGAAGAAATTCAGCCTTCCTAATTTAGGCTTGCAGGTGTTTTAAGCTAATTAATCAGTTAAAAAAGAAAAAGAATGCAAACATACACTGCAGATTTTAAACTCTCGTATTGTCCATTCTGGGAGCACTGATTCAGACAGCATCTCAACAATCAGGTCTCCATAGTACAATGAATCCTGGTCAAGGGGCCAGTAGTGATCACACTTTACCTGCAGGGACACAAAGACAGATTTAGTGCTAGAAACAGCTGTTAACAATGCCTCTATCCAGCACCTGCAGAAGCAGACTTCAGACCTCCTGTGCCTGAGGATGAAGGAAGGCAGCAGCTGAATTCAGAGAGAGATGCCACTCTCTGTCATGTCAACAAACAGGGCCTGGCACGGGAACGGGCTAGCACAGGAGTGGGAAGTGGAAGTTCTCATAATTGATGTTTGTGATGGGGTTAATGGGAAGCACTTCACTGATGCCCTCTTCTGGGGCACATTTTTCCCATCAACTCTTCTCAGATCTCTGCTCACTTCCAGTGCCTGCCTCCTCACCTCTTGCTGAGATAAGACTGTAGGGTCCCACTTGGAGCCAGTGAGGTACAGAAAACACAGGTCCTATTCTGCATTGGCTTTCACCCTCTCCTCAGGAAAAAATGGTAAACTGAAGGGAACTGACCCCACATGTGCCTCTAGATGATCATTACATCAAGTTTGTTTAATCTTCTTACAGACCTAGTCCCTGCCTTACAAAGGACACAGGATGTGGTCATACCTGGGGCAGTATGCTACACTTGCACTCAGTAAGAGTGTTAAGTGCATGAGTGATCTTTTTGCTAACTACATCAGGGCTTACATATAGAGATAATTTGATCTATTTACTGATCAACATCTGCTCTCCAGAGCTTATATTTAAAGTAGAAGTTGATCGGACTTGATGTGATCAACATTTTTTGTTGGGGGTTGTCCTTCTGCATGCTTAAGGGACTTGTAGTAGTACTAGTGAACAAAGTTCTGGATTAGAAACCAGGACCAATGAGCTCTGTTCCTAACTTTGACATGCTGCATGACCTTGGGATGGTCTCCGCATTCTCACTTCACAGCCTTAATCTGTCTCCAGGCTTTATGTCTTACAGTGCATCTCATTAACTGGGCCCTTTTTGGCATTAGTGTGATGCAAGTAATAAGCAAAAACTTTTATTAGATGTTAACACAGTAATTAATAATAAAGAAGAGTTACTGCTCACCCGGCCCTTCTCAACACACTGGGTTACCATGACAATATTGTGAACATTTTGCTCCCATGCCATCTTCCAGAACTCATCTTTGGTGCCAGGCAAAGGGCCCTGAGTTGCAACGTATTCCCTACGGAAGTTATTGCCCTGCAAATAAAGAGAACTCCATTAGTTTCCAAAGAGGCAGCAAAAAAATATTTTCTAGCAACTGAACAAGCCACAGGATTGCAGAGGGGTCTGAAGGAACAATACTCTTTTTGGGACAACAGTTTTGAGAGTTAAATTGTTGCCTTGGACCTGGAAGCAAAAAATTGGTTGGAACAGAGAGAAGGAAGAGGCTGTGGCAGTATATCTAAATGCTGTTCCTTTTGTGGCAGTCAAAGCTTCTCACTGCTCTACTGTATTCAGCACAGTCTCAAGCAATTATGAAACTGCAAAGGGTTCTTGTTTTATTTACCCTTTTTAATAAATTAGCTGAGTTCTGGCTTGAAATCTGGATCACTAAAGCCACTGCTAGGATCAATCATCACTCTTTGGCAAAGGGCATTATTTTAATTTCAGCCGATTTCTCCACTCTACAAGGTGCCAATGCTGTCAGGATGAGCTACAGCTCCACAATGAGGATGCCACCTGCAGTGACAGCTACAGTTGTTGTGGACACTGTATAAAATCAGCAACCTTTAAAAATGTGTCCTTGGTCAATTAGACTTGCTATTTTATATAACTATGGCAATCCAAGAAAGTGTCCTTAAGTGCTGGGGAAATCACCCACAGTTAATTTAATGGCAGTCAGACCCAAAAATAAGTTTTCAGATTTTTAGCTCAAGTGAATCAATGAAGAGGGAGAGGAGCCTTAACCATCAAGCTTTATATTCAGTTTTAGATGAAGAAAGAACTACCACTGGAAGGAGAACTACAAAACACCAGCCTTGCGTCACTTACTGGTATGTAGCTTGCATTAATGTAGTCTGAGCAAGGGTCATCATCCACGTTGGAAAGCTTCACTCTTGATGTATCATCTAGAAAGACATTGATTACAAGTGGCTTAGGGCTAGATCTTGATTTTCAGTCCCTCTCTCACTTACAAAAACACATTTGTGAAAGGACTGGCAGCATTCTTACAAGATTTTTATAGGAAGAGCTAATTTAGAGGGAATAACTGTTTATGTTTTTACTGCCTCTTTCACTCACAAGTGCTGTGGAGTGTTCCAAAGACTAGAAGATGGCTGGGTGAGAAGGAAGCAGTAAATATCCCAAATTTCCTCTGCTGAGCTGCACAGGATTTGTTATGCCAACAAAAAGGCCACAATAGCATCCCCCTTTGATCCTAACAGCAGTGTGCTGTACTGGAAACCAGTGCCCAGCTCTGTCCTCAGTCTTCTGAGCTAACATATTGAGCAGGCCAAACATCTTCCCTTGGTAAAGAGCTTTCTGTGGAGAGATACACAGTGTCTGAGCCACCACGTGAGATAATGTCACCTTGGATCTCAGTCAGGTGTCATAATTTCTTGTACATTGCTTGTACATGCTGCCTAGCCTGGCATGGCAGGCAGAACAGAGGAGATGCTGTGAGGCTGTGCTGTAGGCCCGTACCACAGCCATTAGTGGGGATGTGGAGCAGTGACTCACATGGTGTTCCTCCTCAATGTTTTACCTCTAAACATGCAAGGTAGGAAATTAAAGGGGAAAACTGTCAATGACAGACAGATCAACATCTTGCCTTGGGTGAGCAGGGTTAACCTCACATATGTGTCTTACCATGCAGAATCACACTAGCTCTACATTGTATGCTAGGTTTGCTATATACTCTGAAGAACAATGATTTGGCAAGGCTATCAAAGAGCACTGAATGGATGACATCCCATACATAAACAACCCTACTGTTACTTCTACTATCCTTGTTAACAGCAGTGACTGAATACCCCTAATAGCCTGAGTTTTTTCTCCCTGGGCTGAATGCTAGTCATTACACCTCTAGCGTGAAACTAAACTACTGGTCTGTGCGAAGCTATTCAGGGCCATGCATCATCTGCCTCCAAGCACCAAAACCTGAGCTGGCAGAGATATTTCATGTCTGACAGGAAGGAGAGAAGGGATTGGCTGCACTCGCTTTTCCACTGGACTTGCTGAAACAAAGTGAAAAATAGCTGGTGTGATGCAGTATTACACAACCAAACCTAAAACTCACAGGGCAATATATTATTGTATCGATTTTTCCCTCTGTTCTCTGGCAGAAGTGCTATGTCACACGTCTGGTTTCGACCCACATCTTTCAAATCCTGAAAAAAACAAACAAACAAAAAAAACCAACAACTGAGGTGAAAATAACTAAAAGATATGACAACACAGGGGGAAACAGTGCTTATCAGCTTTCAAAGGCCATGGATGTTTTGTTTTAAAAACAAACTGAAATTACATAGTTAATCATACTGTTTTAAACCAAGTACATGCCTGGAAGGTATTTTCCATGCTTTATCACAAAAATGTTGCCATACAAATCTGATCTCAGGCAGATAACTATCAGGCAGATGCTGCCAACCAGAAGATGGTCTGCCAAATGAAGAGCTGCTTTCTGCACTTGGACAAGTGGAGTTCAGCTGAAACTCTCCAACTTATTTGGATTTGCATGATAAGACAAATGAATTAAGACCTTTCTAATGCATTAACCTGTTGATTCAGTCAGCCTGCCCCTTCAAAAAGCAAGTCCTCTGCCTAGCTTAGGATCCCACCTCATACTCCTTGGACAGAAGGTAGTTGGAGTCTGCTTGAAGTTTGGTGAAGTGTGCTTCAAAGTGACTGACTTTGATCGGACTAAAATATTCAACAGGAGGAAGAAAATCACAGGATGAATCACACTCATAATTTATCCAGTTGGTTATCAAGAAGTTTTTTTAGGTATTACTTTTTTCTTTTTACCTGGAAGTTTTCCGGTTCCTAGAAAGGATTTCAAAAGGAAAAGAAACATTGTATCAGTGAGTGACTAGATGGATCTGTTCAATCACAATGCCATGCTGAAAAAAAACAACTTTGACTTTACCCTTTTTGCCCCAAGTTCAGATGGACTGACAGTGGCCTGTCCCTGCGAATGCTCAGCCTTGCTGTAGGTCTCTCATGGCCATTGCTGGAATAAAAAGGAAGGCATTGTTATATTTGTTCTGATATTGGTAAGAGTTGGCAATAGCATAACTTTCATCCTTTTGCTGCCATCTCCTCAAGACACTTAGAGAACACTTCCTCTTTATGTACGATATGGGAAAACCATACTGGTATAATTGCCATCCTGCTGGCTACATGACATACAAGAAACCACATTCTATATGAAGTTTATCCATTTTGGCTAAAAGCTACGACTAGTCAGAAAACAGTTTTCTTTTAATCTGAAATTCTGGCACAAGAAAAGCAAATTCAAAACAATATAGACTTAATTTTGTATCCGTAAAAGAACTGAATTTTATATTTTCAGTGTTTCTCTTCCAATGGAAATGTCGAGGTTTTTCTTAAATTTCAGAAACCACAAGGAATTTCACATCTCTTAGTCATGCAAAATGGTTTAAATGGATAAAGTTTTTTTCAAAGTTGAGACAGTATTTCACTTTTTAAAAACATATTTTAAAACATGAACTATTTATAGTTCACTATTAAAGATCCGTCTATAATGTAAAATACACAACCATAACTGACAAAAAATGAGAAGTAAGTTTGAACTAATCTTTTGGACACTGAGGTAATGCCATATCTCAATATTTTTGAATTGAAATGATAAAATCTAAATGAACAGTTTCAATAGCTTTCCATCTACAATTCAGATGCAATTAATTTGAAACATTTCATTTTTTTGACAAAGACATTCAGTTTGAATGATAAACAAGTTTTTCAGACACTTCCAGTCTCCTATTGAAAACTAAGTTGCAAGAATCTTCTATGACATGATCATGACATCATTTGACTCAAGAATTATATAGATTTCTTAATATGTAAGTCATTAGTTCTATACTTAGTGTGCACAGATGTTGGGGGACATAGATTTTGTCTGTGCATTCCTCCAATTTCACAGTTACATTTTATATATTGTAATACTTAAATAAGTATAAACTGACATGACTTCAATAACAGAGGCTGATAGAGGGAGTCAACTTACCCAACTTTCTGTCTGCAGACAAATAAAGCAGTAACAGCCACCAACATCACAATCAGAAACAAGCCAGCACTCACACCTTCAATAATTCCAAACAGAGGCTCTAGAAACAAAACAGTGTACTTATGTATCTTGAGGAAAGGATCAGAAGACTCAGAGAATCAGTAACTCTCAAGGGATCTGTTATTATCAGCTACAGAAAATGGCTAAATAGAAGGAAGTGTAAAGCACTTAAACACTTATTTAAACCTGGCCTTGATCTTCTGTTCTTATTTTTTCCAAACATTACACAAAATTTTTCACTCCCAAACACAGTAAAACAAAGTACAACCCCAGTATATGAGAGTTTGATTTTCTTGCACTTTGAAGCTTTCTTGGTGATACCTTGACTGAGCATTCATCCTTTTCTCTATTGTCAACAGCTCTGTCAAGCAGTACTCTGAATTTTTGGCTAAAGCAAGATAAGCCATGGCTCCAGCCTCATCTCAGGGCAGCCTTCAGGGCATGCACAGCAATCTGTTTTTGTTCCACTCCTCCCAAACAGTTCTAGATACCAGAGTGTTCTTAGGCACAATATATAATCACATGGTACAGTCACTGATAACAAGACTGAAACTAACCTGCCTCTGTAGTGATGGGTAAAGAGAAGAAGGTGTCTGCAAAGAGCGGTTTAGGGAGTTCCTTTGGGTCTTCACTGAAAAGCTGTGTAAAAGCCCGTATGCTGATCCTAAAAGAGCAGTATGGTTACAGTTACGGCTCATCAGATATTCAGAACCAACAGGAGAAAAGTAAGAAATCATTTGCCCCTTAGAGATAAATCATACTGATCCCTGAGTTACGTACTGAGGAGCCCAGCTAGTATAGGTGGAGGGCCATGAGGTACCCTGGCAGAGGTAACAGATGGGACTCTGGCTGCTGGCACACACAGCCTGCCCATGCCTGAAAGCAGGACAAGCAGAAGGGAGAGGACTCAGAAATGCTTCTCAGTGGGGACACACTTTCCCTTCACTTGGCTGGACATGGCTGTGCTGATGAAGAAATGGTATAGTCCTCATGGTTCTCCTGGTAATGTGGGTATTTCCCAGAGTGAATTTCTGGGAAATGTGTCCTAATGAGAGCAGACTATAGTAGGATAACACCATCTTGATGATGAAGAAGCTGAGAGGCATGATGTGTACTCCTTGGCATTTGCCTTCCATCTGTGTGTTTTTCAGTGAGAAGATTGCAGATCTCTTGGGAGAGTATTGCCTGCAGGAGGGGCATGGCTGAGCCACACTGGAGCTCACATTTGGTCTTGCAGCCTGAGCAACTGCTGAGCCTGGTCTTGGCTGTCACCTTCTTCTATACCCTACAGCTAAGCTGGGCCTAGATCTGGAGCCTGGGGATGGTGCTACAGGACAGAATAACCTCCAGGTTTTTCTAGTGTGTTCCAAAGGACTGGTGTAGTGTACTGCTGCCACCCAGACTGAGTGAAGTGTGCTTGCTTTCTCCTGTTAAGTACTCTTCTGACTGAGCTGATGGTCTCAAGTCAAAGAAATATTGAGCAGCTACAGCAGAGCTTCCCATCAAGTTGAGGTCAATAAATAAGTCAACTGCATAGAGTTTTGTGCATAATTAATCATTTCATTCCCACACTTGTGAAGGACTGGTTCTTACCTATGGAACGGGGGCATGGATAAAGCTTTTATAAATTTGCAGTGAAATACAAATAACATTGTAAAACCCGGTTACTAATCCACAGAAGCTCAAGTGGATCAGGCATCCAGACTGCAACAGGTCTAATAATGTGACAGAGCACAACTACCAACATAAGTCTAACCTATAAGCAGTTCGAGGCTTTAGAGGTCCATCGCAGAATTTTTGGTGATCTGGATCACACTTTCCACCCAGATTTTCCATTTCTCCTCCAAGCTTAATGTCAAAGCTTTTATAGTCACTGTCAGGATTTTCAGCACATCTACTGGCAAAGTAATTTGTCTGGTAGATGCGTATAGAGTCGTTGTGTTTGTACTCCAGGTAGGAGGGTAATGGATGCTGCTCATCAGGCTTTGGTCCTTCACTACCTGCATCATATGCAGAGAAAGACAGAAGGTTCAGATGCCACAACAATTAATGCGATACAGTTTATAGGCTCAAGCTCTTGACAAACATTCTTATCCAATTTTCTGTTTCTTGGAGGCTACCTCGGGAATACAAAACTACAGCGGTTAGGGTACCTCATTTCTAGTACCAACCCTTGTGTTATTTCTTTAGGCAGAATTCCTCACAGGACCTCAGTGTAACTTTTCCAGATACAATGCTGCAATAGACATATACAGGTTGAATTCAACGCTATGACATTTTTTCCTGTGCTGTTGGTGGGAGTTTCTGTGATCCAGACTCCTGGATCCTATGACCAGCTATTTCAAAAAACAAGTTAATAAAATACACACACTGACATGTCTAAAGCATATACAGCAAAACTACAATAGAAAATGACAGGGGTCCCCAGAATGGAAATGCACAATAATGGGTAAAAGATGCAGGCAGGTAAACCCCTGCCAATAAGCAGTCCCTTTCTCAAAGAGCTTTACAGTCTGCACAAACATGACAGAGCAGACAGTGGAAATACTATCTCAGCTTTTTTTCCTAAGGGCTGATGGACAGCAAGATTAAGAAAGTTTCATAAGAGTCAAAAAATACATCCTAGCATGCCAGTAAATGAAGCCACTTCTAAAAACAAGGTATTAATTACTGAGACATGCATCTGTTTTGTCACATATAGGTCAAATGTAGAAAGGGAGGTTTACATGCATGCCACAGGGACCATTTCTGTTCTATTTTACCGTGCTGCATGCAAAGTCATTTTCTTCAGTAAGCAAACATCACTTGGTAGACCCTTGACTTCACAGCATCACTTGCTAAGACTCTCCAAAAGGTTGCCTTAGTGTTCCCACTTAACATTTAAACTACCTTTTGAGATCCGTGCACAGCAAGGCAGTTTCTTCTCTGTTTACTGCCAACGGCATCCAGCATAAGTCTCTCACTATGGAAATTGTCTGAATATACATGAGAATATAACCTAGAGTACAGAACCTAACCAATCCTTCTGTCTGAGCTCTGCAGTTGCTACTGACTCTGAGGATAGGACTGAGTTCCTACATGTCGAGGCTAGGGAGGAAGTACAGATACAAAATCTGTATGACACAAACACCAGATGAGGAGAACCCCCTTTGCTGTGCAGTGATAGTGATGCACCTCCCCATGTAACTCCTAGAAGCTATAGAGAGAACAGTACTAAACCATGGCACTTACCGTCAGCCTCTCTCACAACCACAGTAAAGTACTTCACAGCTCCATTAGTATCACTAAACCAGCTGCAGTTAAAAGTGAAGTTGATGGAGGATTTGGTAATCAGCACCTCTCTTTTGTTCACTCGTATGTCTGGAGGTGGCTGAGGTGGACCTGAGTAATTAAAATCAATAATGAAATAAAAATTAGAGAGAAAATATTACCTATGTACTTGCTGTGAGCTAGACCTAGTAAGGGAAATGCAATTTGTAATATATCTCAGCTGGCTGGACCCAAGTCTTTGATTCTATTTTCTTTGCAACCAAGAAAGTGCATTCACCTCCCACAGGGCAACTGCCAAAAGACGAAACAAGCCAGCAGTGAGTTCACCATAATAACTGTGACAGATCCTGTCACATTCAGTGGGAATTCCTGCAGAAGCCCACATGAAAAATGCACTGAAGTCTTACTAAGTCTATAAAATCAGAAATTATAGCTACTGAAATTTCACAGGTTTAAGACAGGGATTTGGAGGCCACTTAGCACACTCACTACAGGATTTTACCTATTTTAAGCATCTACATTCCTGCTTCCTTTTCCAGAGGAACAGCCAGAGCCATCCAGACACAGCATTCAACTACAAAGCACCATTTTGCAGACTGACTGAAGAATTTCCATAGGAAATGTTCTTTGTATGATATAGTTATACCTTGAACAATGACACAATAGCAGTAAACTGGAAAACAAAGTACGCAGGGAAGAAACTGCAGCAAAAGGGGGAATTTTAAGGATCTATATTGCAGAATCTTTTAAAAATCTGTATTACTGAAACTATATTGCACATATGGGAAACATATCAAATATGTAAACAGGTGGCTAAATTTCAAAAAGCTTTGAGATTGCAAAAAGAACCAATAATTCACACATTTATATGCTCCTTAGCTAAACCTCTTAGGTCTACAAAGCCTAGCTGCAAATATTTGTGTTCCCTTGAGTTCGGATCTCCAGTGTTAACCAGGGTCTGGGAGAGCAGAAGTTCAAAACAAGTAAGTGACAACAAACAAATACGAAACACAAAACAAGAACAAAAGTGAAGCAGCTAACCTTCAAATAGGACTCAGTGTCACTTCTTGTGACATGAATAGCTAGTTCTTACTACATCTGGATTTGTAGCATTCTTTGTGGTAGAGGAAGCATATTACGTGGTTGCAATTAAAAGGTAATTGATAGGGGAATGGAGAAGGTTAGTTGGTGACTGAACTCTGTAGCTTAGCTCAATAGCTCCCAAAGCAAACATAATTTTTAGGATCAAGCATTTCACACAAGCCTGGCCTTTAATAAGCTATAGAGGCATCCCTGAATATGGGTCTCCTGGCCATCCTGTCATTTTTGAGAAGTTTAGCCCTAGAGCAGTTCAAGCCTTTGCATTCTGCTGTCCCACTGAATCATGCGGTACTGCAAAAACTGGAGCAGCTCTAGGGTCAGCGATGGCAAGTTGTTCATCACGGTGATGCCTGGCAGTGCAGAGGCACCATCAGATGCTACTGCTGCCCTCCACTCAGCAGCCTATGGGTGGAGAAACTGAAAAAGCTGGTTCAAAGCATGCGCTATGGGATCTGTGATCCTCCCTCAGGTAAAATTCCTACAGGTGATTTGGTCAAGCAGCACCTCAGAAGAGTGTACTGAAACCCAAACAGAATGCAGTACCACAATCCAATGTCCTTACTGATACATATTTGTGCTGAGGACAGCTTCCATCCATGAGAGGAAACGGGCAGACACAGGAAGCCAAGCAACAACTATGAAGACAATTGAAGATGTGTGATGATGAAAACAGGGTGATGGAATAATTATGTTTCCCAGGCTATATTTCATGAATAAGCCAAATAATTGGGTCTGGCAATGTAATGAGAGGCAGTATAGTCAAAATCCTGCATTGTCTGTCACAGCAGGGATCAAAAGTCTACTTTGATCACCGATTACAAGTGCCACACGTTGGCAGTTGTGGAGTTCAGAACTCCTTTTGCTGTCTAACCAACACACACAACTGCTTATTGCTGCTCACTGCCTCTCTTCAGGGCAACTCTGCATTCCACTTACGATCAATCATTGTGATGGTGCTGTCTTCAACTACTTCACTCGTCATGTCTGCAGAATGCACCTTGATGGACACCAGGTATCGTTTGTGGGGAACAAGGGTCATGATATTAAGCAGAGATTTGTCTTTTTCTATCCTTTTAGAAAATTCCACTTCATGTGTGTCCATTTTTTTGCACTCGACGCTATACCCATCAAAGTCAGAATCGGGAGGAGTCCAGGAGCACGCGATGGCCGTAGAGGTTTGGGGCCGACAATGAAGACTTTGTATCTTGTCTGGCTCTAGAGAAATGTTGAGAAGTTGAAGCTCAGTGGGAAAAGGGACAGGCATCATACATTCTCGGCTCACACTACAACTCGATTCTGAATCAACCATTAGATAAGAGCAGAAGGCTGCGAGTTAGAATTCCCACCTCTCCTGCAAATGTGTGCTGTCTGATTATTATGCAAATCTGTTTAACTCATTTTAACCACCTGAAAACAGATCTAGCAACATAAGCCCCATCAGGTTTGTGAAGCTTCAGTAATTAATTGTTAAAATAAGCCAAGAAAACCTACTTATTGAAATCTTAACAAGAACAGCAACAGTGCAAAGCAATGGATTTCTAGAACGCTGTTACAAGTTATTTGAAATTACATGTGGTCAACATCATCAGTTGATACTGACATCTCATGACTGATCTGGTTTCCCAGGTGGAATGTGGTGTGTCCATATTCCTAAAACATACCACAGATGTATGCTTCATCCATGTAATATGGGAGCATCATTCAGAACATGTGACAAGTACCAAAAATAGGATTTCACTTTCAGATGGCAGACATTACATTTAAGTGCTGAATCAAATCTAAAGAGCTATACAGTTTACTAAACACAAATGTCAGTTGGGAGCTGAATCCCACCCCAAACGAAACGAGGATTTGCCAAGGCTCAGTTATTTTTACAATTCCAGGCCACTTTTTCAAATCAGCCTGTTATTGAGGTTGCTAGAGATGATACTGATCCACAGATGTGGACAGAAACACAGAGCAGTGAAACACTCTGCTTCCAGTTTCAAATCTAGTACAACACAGTTTCATCCATCCTTCTTGTCTTATCATTCGGAAATACTTTGATTATTTCAGTATACTACTGTCAGAGAAGTTTGCATATTCAGCCTTATTTTACCCCTGGAACTGATTGATTCAGGCAACCAAACAGTCCCACTCTGGATGGGAGGATTGTAAATGTATGTCCATTTTCAATCTTTAAAGAGTTGACCTTGCACACAGCAAGGGCTTAGAATCTAGCTGAATTCATCACTGTCATTCATGAATTAATAAATGAAAATTACCGACTGCTTAACAAATTGGTAAGATTTAACAGTTTTGCACCTTCTTCAGCTGAGTGTTAGGGTGCAACAGGAACTGTTACTTACTTGTTCTCACGCTTGCAGCCTGTGACTGACTGTATGTCTTCCAGTTGTCACCACTGACAGTTCTAACACTGAACTCATAGAGCCTCCCTGGTCGCAGGCCATAGATGATGCGTACTTTAGATTTGCTGCTGCTGTAGGGATTGAATATTGTGAGGGGGTCCTTTGGAAGCCACTGCAGCTCAAAATCATCATAGTCTGTCCAGTCTGGGGGACCCAGCCAAGTGATTGACAAAGAAGTGTTTGCAACATCAGTAAATGATACAGTGTTAGGAGGGCTGGGTGCTACACAGAAAGAGGGAAAAAAGGAAAAGAGATTCTTAACAAATTTTTACACAAGACAATTAAGAAGAAACATGCATTACTTTCTTCATGCATCACAAAGTAATTCGTATTATCCTGTGTACACAGCCAGTTATTGCACATGTGCTGATGATGCTGACTTTCATGGATATTACATACTCCCTTGCCTTTGGAAGAAAAACAGTGCTGACTGTTTTTCTTTCACACTCCCTCGGTTTGATGCACTGAAGGTTATCCTTTATCTTTTCACCTTCAATGACTCTTATAATAAATTGTTCCTCAAAATAAGGCTGTTGCACAATTGTGAACTAAGATGAATTCAGACAGATGGGACTAAAAAAACATCCCATACCTGTTCTTCCTTCAGCATTTGCTGTGTTGGTCAGGTCACCACTGTGAGTCACCACAACCAGAGTGTATTTTCTGCCAGGAATGAGTCCCTGGAAATGCCACTCTTTCAGGTCTTTCTTTTGCTGGGTTTCTTTCTGTGTCCCATTTGGGTTGTAAAGATTCAGCTCATAGAAGTCAACATCTCCTGCTGCTGGACCCCAAGTGAACCACAGACTGTCTGTCATGTTTCGGTTGGATGCCTTGAGACCAATAACTGGGGCTGGTACTGAAAAAAACAGCAACTAGTATTACTTTATGTAGAACATCCTTAGGGTGAGAAGAAGCAACCAGACCTTACACTTCATAGTGTCTCCTGGCTTTCTGGCCAGCTGTGGCAGCTGTCTAGTTTATTACATGACTGTCATTACAGGATAAGTGTATCTCAGAAGCTTCCTTTCCTATTTTGAACTGCCACTGCTCTCAAGAGAGGTTGAAATGCTTATAACGGAGAGTCTTGCAAGTGTTAAGCAGCATTTTCCTAGTCAGTGTTCAGAAATATCCAGTTGTGAGGTAGCTGAACAAAGTGCACTGCTGTGCAGACACAGTCTTACAGAGGGGTTACTATATGGTGCCGCAGGAGACTAAAGGAAGGTTTCACAGAGTGTCAGAGCTGCTAGAGCTGCTCAAAAAACTATTTCCCACATGTGGCTGAACAAGCAGAGCTGCACCCAGAGCTCCCCATGGGAAAATTTTTTTTTTATTGGTAGATTTCCTACCCCATTAACCCTACTTGCTTTGCCTTTTTGCCTTTTCCATTCATACATCAATGTTGCTTTTAGGATAGGAAGCAGTCATTTTCCTTTAAAGCTTAAGTAGCGTACTTAAGGATGCCTCTCTCCTGACCCAAGTTCCCAGGTTTTTTGCTTTTCCTTCAGTTTTCCTGCTGCAACCATATCATTCACGATTTACATTTTTATTTATCTAATGCTTTTTACATATTAGAGCCAATTTTAATATTTCTAATAGTCCCTTTAATCTAAGCATCAGACTCAGTCCAGCTCACTGGTGTCCCCCATGAGCACCACACTGGAGACAGGTAGTTTTCTTAGATGTTCTTGCCTGTTCTTCCAAAGACAGAGGACTCATTAGTGAGGTCTCCACTGCGGGTAACAATCACCATTCGATATATCCTGCCTTGACGCAGGTTCTGGAACGAACACTGCTCAAGGTGCTGTTCTCCTGAAATCCTGTCATGAAGGGACTTGTCTGGGTTGTACAGGAAGATGTCATATGAATCAAGCTCCCCTTGTGAGGTGGTCCAGCTGAAGGACAGTCGGTCAGTGGTGTTCTCTGTGACTTTCAGATTCGTAACAGCTGCTGGAACTGAAAAGAAGGATAAATGCAAGAGTAAATACCACAGAGTCTAGCCACTAAGCTGAGCTTTAGTAAAGTAACAGCTCATGACTGGAATACATTTAAATTAAGCCACAAACAACCAAGTAATGTCAACAGCAACTGTCAGAAACAAGGAGAAAGCATTTATGAGATGCTACTGAGTCTTCTCCAATACAATAACTGTATTTCCCAGCAGGCTTGATTCTCCAGCCTGTACTCACACAGAACTGTCCACTAGTTTGTATAGGAAGCTTTAAATGCATAAAGACTGCAAGCAAGACTTGGCTCTGAGTTTAGAGGTGTGTATTCACATTAAATCCTGCTCTAAGAGTCTTGAGATTGTGAATTAAAATCTGGTAACAATGAAGCATTTGGGTAGTTCCATAACAGACTGAGGAAAGCATTCAGCACTTTGGTTTAATATCCTTATTATGAACCACGGTCACATAATTATGGTAACAAATTTCAGATTCACATACTAAGCACCTATCAAGAAAAATGATGCATAAATATCTGGAGTTTGTTCTTACTAGAATCTTTCCAGAATCAAGATATATAGATGATTCATGTACTTAATGATACCTGACCGGGGAACTATAAATAAACCAAGATGTTTTAATTACCTGTTCGGCCAACAGTTTCTTCACGCTTACTGAAGAGCCCACCACTGACTGTCAAAACTTGTATTTTATACTTCTTGCCAGCTAATAAATTTTCAAATTTGTGCTGTTTTGCAGTAGCTGGCTCTGATTTGTTGCTCAGAAGGACTCCTTGATCAGTCAAAAGCAGAATGTCATATCTTTCGGCTACACCAGGAGCTTTCTGCCAGGTTACTAACAAGGAATGACTGCTGTAAGCATGATGGGCTAATAATTCCTGGACAGAGGCCGGAACTGGAAACGACAATTAAAGGAAATTAAAATTTCACATTACCAGGTGAAATACAGACCATTCAATACACAAATGTGAATGAAGTCAATTAATAGAACATAACTTTATATATTTTAAAGCTTCCCCAAAAGGATCTTTGCGCACATGTTTAACCAAACAAATAATTCCTAGACATAAGTAAAATCAGATGAAGTTACGGAGCATCAGGGACATCTGAACAGGGCATGGAGAAGCAACAGGTACATATATATGTATCAACTACCAGGAAAAGAGGGAAAAGGAGAGTGAGATGAACTGACTGAAACAGTTAAGAAAGACATACGAAAAATAACTGAAAAATATTGGTGCAATACAGTGGCACAGAATACAAAATGATAGCCAGCAGCTGTTGCACAAGGCCATAATTAGCGCAAACAGGTGCTGATAGATTAAAAACAAGGTGTTGCATGGTTTTGTATGTTCTGACATGCAGAATACTGGAGCAATACATTGTCTAACAAGACTTGATCATGCAATGGGCTCTGCTAGAACACAATACTTGACTGTACAGAGCAGATGTACGTGTCAGATGGGTACAGGCACAGGACTGGAGAGGGATGGAACTGCACTCATCCCATGATGGCAGACTATGGGCTGGGGTCTTGAATTCTATGCACATTCACCCAGACAAAGCTACTCACGTGATGCATCTCACTGGTATTAACAGATACATGCCTAAGTGTTTCCATGAGTCATGACTCATGCTCTTTGAGATAAAAACTTCTCATGAGTCTGGGTGTCCCCATACCCAATGGTACATTCATAAACATTATTAAATAAGGGTCAGTTTCTGGGAAGACATAGTGCAAAGAAACGTACTTGTTCTCCCAAAAGCTGCTAAGCTGTTGTGCAAGGTGCCACTGTTAGATTGCACCACCACCTGGTACTGCTCCCCAGCTTCCAACTTGTGAAACATGTGCTCAGAAACGTGTTTGGAGACACTCTGGGAATCAAGCTGATGGTTTTGCTGAAATATAGTCACTGTATAGGAATCAACATCTCCACCTCCAGGAGTCCAGCTCACTTTCAGGCTGTTTGTCATGCCATTAGGTGACACATGAATGTTTCTGACCGTGCTTGGAACTGGAAATAAAAAGGGAACAAAAAGGCACCTGCTAATAAATTTCCTATTTGATTCAGACTTTCTAATTTCTACCTTTTTAATGACCACAGCAAATGATTCAAAGGACAAAGACCATTTACAGGTACAAGTAATTTCACTCATGGATAAACACAAGTAAAGTTGAAGACATTTGTGTAGGATTATGCCATTTTAGAAAAACAATTCTCTGTTTTAACAGGAGCAAAAGTAATGAAAATATAACAAACAAAAAAGTTCCTGCCTCCTTTTATTTGGATAACCTCCCTCTTGTCCAAACGATATTTTAAAAACACCTCAAAAAAATCAAAGCTCTTTATGTACCCTTAGTCAGTTAGCCATTTTGCAGTTACTATCTCATTTCAGGTGGGTAACAGAGGTGTAAAATATATAGTGATGTAGCTAGAGATACTAAGCAAACAACTGGCATGCATGGGAATAACAGAAACTCAAATGCTGACATGTCAATAGCATTCCCGTGCAACAAATCAGATTATCCACCAGTAATCAAATATTGGTAACAGTGACATTTGTTTACGAAGCAACACATCAAACTGGTTGTAGTACTAGCGTGATTATCAAGGAGAATTGCTGTTTTTGAGCCAGTGTTACACGAGCTCAAATAAGATCATGGTTCACCCTTGATTTTCAGTGTTTCATTCTAGAGAAGCCTCTATGCATTTTAAATACCACATCATTTCTTACTTGTCAGGCCTTCTATGAAAGTAGCACGTTGTGCATCTCCACTGATGGTCAAAACAAGAATTTTGTATAGACGTCCTGGAGTCAGAGCTGTGAACCAATACTCCTCAATGGTGTTCGCAAGGAAAATGGGTGGGAAGATCTTCATATCATTGAAGAGGAGCTGAATCTCATATTTATCAACATCCCCCTCAGCTTTTGACCAAGTTACCTGCAGATCTTCTGTGCTCCTGTTACTAAGAGTCAGCTCTTTCACTGACTCTGGCACTGAAGAGGTGAGAAGAAAGACAGGAAACTTCTCAGTACTTACTAACAGATCACAGCAAAAAGCTAACAGCTCTGAAGCCACGCTTCCGAGCTAAAACTTCTTATTTAGTTCCCTAGGAAAAGAAGTAGATTGCACTTATTTGGGTGATTTGCACCCCATCTAACACTGGAAGGTCCCATTTCAGAACAGCATAAATGTATCAGCATAAAAGCAATAAATTAATAATAATAGAGCCTGCAGACAGTTTGTCTAGCCAACAAAAACTGAGTAAGATCTGAATGTGCAACAGATACAGTACAAAGAGGCCTGAGCTAGTGCAGAGCCAAAGCAATCCGTGTGATGCAGCACCACAAGGTGCAGTTTCCAACTCCAATCAGACACAGGTCAGTTATTTTTGCCCAGTGCTACATCTATGTTCATAAACTCAGTTTCTCAACACAGCTCCTTAACTCACATGCAGTGCAAGGTGAAGACAAGTAGATTGCATCCAGATGCCTGCTGGCTCACAACTAGCCACATTACCACTCCTGCCCCATGCTCTCCAATTCCAGTTCTTGGGGTAGTTTGAGTAGAATGAGGTCTAGTGTATCTTCTTCCTTATACACTTCCATGATCAGAAAAAACTGTTCTGCACATTCTCACATAATTTAGTTGTAAATACTAAGCTTATGTGGAAAACCATCCCATTGTTTTTTCAGTTTTCAATGTTTCAAGATTTGCTTTCCAAGTTCACAGCACAGGTCTCTTCTTCCACTTTTTATATGTAACTTAAGCACTGGTCATAAACTAAATACTGCTTTCCGTATTTGGAATCATACACATTCAAAGAGACATAGTCAACATGCTGTGTTAAAATCATATCAGATATTTGTGCCTGGATATGTTCAAACCCCACCCTGGTATGTCTCAGAATGTTTCTAGGATGTTTACTTACTTGTTCTGCCATAGACCCTTTCACTAGTTTCATATTTCCCACTCCTGGTGTTGACTGTGACGCTGTACTGCCTCCCTGGGACCAGATTAGTGAACACACATTCATTTTCATCCTTTGGGATGCTTTTTGTTTGGATAAAATCATTGTTGTTCCTGATGATCACTTCATAATTATCAAAATATCCTGATGCATGTAACCAGGACACCTTCAAGTAGTCACTTCTGGCTGAATTGCTGACAGTAAGTCCCTGAACACTTGAAGGGACTGAAAATAAAAAACACAGTTAGAGACACATAAAGCAATAACATCCTGAAGTAACAGGAGCTGCGGTAGTGAACTATATTTGTGGTAATTACCAGACTTCTGTGAGGAAGTTGCAAAAAAACCACAATGTGCATTTAAGCAATTAAATACTAACTACACTTTACAGGCTGCTTTATATCACATGACAGTAGTTTGCCTTTCCAGTTTTTGGTCTTAAGGAACTTGGTCAGCTTTGCTCATAGTACTGAGTTCTACAGGTTCACACTAATCCCAAATTTGGTTCTCATTTACACGGCTGCTCCTTGAATTTTCATTTACATTATGAGAAGACTAAAATTGCACTACCTTGATACTCTCTGTCATTTTAACACTCCTTACCATCTTTCTTTTATTCTACTGGTTTACCAAGTGTAAAGTCTCAGTCTCTTCAATCTTTGAGAAAGTTTTACAAAGTTCACCATCATTTTCTAAGATTTCTCCATTTCTATTACAATATCCTGGAACTTTGCATGACTAAAACCATAGATATGTGTGTTACATTACCAAAACCAATGGATTTGGATGTTACTCATTATTGTGATACCTTACTAACATTTTACTAGTTAGCCTATCCTATCCTGTTCTTTCAGCGCTTGAGTAACTGTCTAGGGAGATGCTCTGCAGGATATACTTGAAGAGCCAAGTAGAGGGGTTAAAGGCAGGAAAACACATTTGAGCCAAAGCTGATACTGATTTCTGCTCACTCGTAAGGACTGACACATGACTTTTATTCATGCTGAAGTATTTTTACATGTCATAAAGCAGCAACAAGGGCATAAGAATAAAATTGAGTCTATAAAGCTGTAATTTTACGGTTTGACTCTTTAACCCCTGCTCATTTAACCCAGATGGGCCAGATATGGATAAATCATTGATAATGGCTATACAAAGTGGTTACAGTCACCGGATTTGCTCAGAGCCTCTCTTTACCTGTTCGTTCCTGGCTGAAGGAATAATTCTCATACTTCCCACTCTTTGTGGTTATCATCACATTGTAAAGTGTCCCAGGAGTAAGGTTGCTGAAGGAGCATTCGCTGAAGGATTTAGAAACGGTGAGAGTCTGGACAATCTGGTCATCGTGAGAGAGTGTTACCAAATAACTGTCTACATCTCCAGGAGCTGGCAGCCAAGAAACACTGAGGTAGTCACTGCGACCTGAGTTATTTACTGTTACTCCAGTCACGCTGGAAGGAACTGTGCAACAAAGAGGAAAAATCAAAAAAGCTTTAACTAGCCGATTATTATGGCTGTGAGAATGCCTGGAATACTATCCCCTGCAAAATAAGCAGTCTGGGACTCCTGACAAGTTCTGCTTTCTTGAATACAGTGAAGGAAATTGTCTTTGGTGGCACGATCCCAGCACTTCTAAAATCCCAGAAGCTGAGTTACCCTCTCAACTGCCAATGCTCAGTAAGAGCAGTTATTACTGAGGCTAGTAGGACGTTGAGGCCCATAGCTCAATGTGTTTCATTTCCAGGGAGTTCTCTGACGCCTAGTGGCCAAAACAAGAATGCCACTTGTTTTTCAGGGTGAGCATAAAGCCTCCACGTTGTCAGAATTACCATTACTCATGTATAAAACTCTCAGAGTTATTACAGGGGCAGAACTTAAACATAATGAACTGCCAAATTTTCACTGGACTCTGATGCACTGAACTGACGTACCTCAGTAGAGGGGCTGGCTATCAGCTGCCAGGGACAAACCTCCCAGATTTTACAGAATATATTTATGTACTTTAAGCCTTTTAGTGTTATTCTTCTCCAGTTGTTTTTTCAGGTTTGCTTTTGTTTTTTCCCTGAAAACAGCTGTTTTCAAGGAGAACATGGAAGCAAACTGCAGAACGCCTGGCCTTTGCCAAATTCACATAAAGGGTGAAATTGCATTGTTTTGTCTAATTTTTCCTCTAGATAAATATCCGAAGAACTGGTATTACCTTTCATGAGTCATTAAACTTAAAGAATTTGATGCAATAGTAAATCCTGTCCTATGCAGTACAGAAGGGCCTCATAATGGCTAATTAACCCTGGTAGACATTCTTTGAGGTTGAATTAGAGAAGAATGGGTCATGAGAAGCTGAGACAAATTCATCCCACCACCTTCAGGCAGGTAGTTGGCAAACCTAAGTAAGATGCAATCACCCTACACCACTATGTAGTCAGTGGAACAAGAAAGTCCCTTCCAAGCTGTACATTACACTCAGGGTATATTTTAGTCTGTATTACAGAGTGATCCTGCTGTACAGAGTTCCTGTTTGTAGGCAGAGTAGTTAGCTCCCAAAAGCTGTATTTACATGAATCTGGACCCACAGTGTGCCTGAGATCACATATAGGAATTACATGAAAGAAATTCCCATATTTCTGGATTCTCAGTGCAGTGACAATTAAAAGATCATGCTCTTTAATAAATTCAGCTTTTAAGAATTAAAAAAAGACATGCTGGAATATTTTCCTTTTTACCTGTCCTTCCCTCTGCAATTGTTTGCCTTGAAGATATCCCTCCGCTAACAGTGGTGACAACAACTGAATAGAGTCCTCCAGGTTTCAGAGGATAGAAGTGGTATCTGTTGGTTTCACTGGGAACAGTCTCATTCTTAATGACAACATTCTCGTGAATCAGTAGCACTTGATATGAGTCTACATCTCCCAGCGCTCTTGTCCAGTTGGTGAACAAGCTGTTGGTTGATCCCTGACTTGCCACGGTCAGATCGGTCACTTGGGCTGGCACTAAAAAGAAAATTGTCTTAATGTTACTGAGGAGAAAAAAAATAAAACAAAACAAAACAGAATCCCCCAAAGAACCCAAGTTTAGTCACACTGAGGAAGTGCATCAAAAGAACATTCCAATTTGCAGCCAGACTCAACAGGACTAAAAATAATCTAACTGTGGACTGCTTCCTGTCTGTTGGGATGTGGTCTATGGGAAACTAACTAAGGCAGAGAAAGGTCTTTCAGACTTTAGCGCAGCTTTTCTCAGCCATACCATCCATGATTCAAGATCAGGGAATGGGAAGAGATGGCATTTTATAAGTAACATTAAACCAAATTCATCAATTTAGAAAATCACTTGGGTTTCTTTGACAACTATTTCAAATACAGTCTGTGTCTTTCATTCTCCCTTTCCTCTTCTATTCCCCATCTTTCATTCCTAATAAATGGCAAACTTGTATAAGGAATACCTCAAGCACAGTCATCTATGCTGTGGTAGACCCATAATTTTGGGTGTAACTGAGATGGAAGGGTTTGGTTCTACTTTTAAAATCAGAAGATCTGCAGGATACCAACTTCTATAGCAACAAAAGAAGAATTGTTAAACAAGCATAACATTTATCTAAGTATAAGCTCATGATTTTAGCCAGACAAAAAAGGACAAAAAAATAACAAAGGAATGTAGTATGTTGCACAATTTTACACCAAATCCCCTCTCTTTATTTCATTTGACAATATTTGGTCAAATCAAGGAAATAGTTATTTCTTAGTATTTCTGCTTACATGACCAATGTCAACTAAAGTAGAAAAGATTCTAGCTTTATAAAATGTGATTGCACTCTTTATCTTGTTTTATGCCAGCCTTTTTCCACACATAGTACTGGATTAGCAATAATCAACTAAAGCTAGAAAATAAGGCACACAGCTGGAAAAAAAGTAAAGTTGATAAAAAACTGAATCAACAATCCTTCCTGTTTTATAATATTGTCATAACATAGTAAGCTCCAACAAGACACTGAAGTGCCACATTTCTGTGCTAAATGCACTTTCAGTGATACCTCAGGTTTCACTGGAAGCTGACCAATCTGGGATGCATGTAAGACCTATTTCTGTCATATCTCCAGCAGTATTTTTCAAGCCTAGTAAGCTGTCCTGTGGCAAGGAAGATTCAGATGTTTGGAATGCTTATTAAAACCTATGTTCAAATTAATTGATGTTCATTCTTTTTAACTCACTTTGAACTTAATGTTGACACACCTATCCCTGCTGATTCATACTAGTGAAGCGGGACACTATAACCTGTATGCCTGAATAGGCTTCCTAAATGGGCATAAATCACAAAGCAGAGAAATGAAAATGTAAGTTGAACTTACTGGGCCTTGGAAGGAGTAACAAATTCTAAGTAAGGACCACTATCAAGCCATAGGTATGATTAGAGTCAGACACTAGCAGCTTGTTTATCCCTATGCTGTGCCAGATCAGAGCTACATTTTAAAACTTTGCTTGCACTGGAGAGTGCTTAAGTCAAGAAGAGGAAAGCAACACATATGGTTTAAAACTTGCACACGTGCACAAAATTAGCACACTGCAGGGGGTGGGAATGGGACCTTTCTTGTGACACAGTAATTATCCTTGTAACAGACACATATTCTGGAATCCCAAGAGCAGAAAGATTCAAAATACATCCTCAAGGTCACATATGTTTTGTATCTGTCAGCCTCGGAATGTTCCCCCTAAAGTAACATTTTCCTGTGTGGTGACGTTTGTTTCTTTCCCAGATGATGAATGCTTTGAATCAAGGAAGTGACCTTCCTGAAAATACACAGTAAAAATTGTTCTACTTATATGGAATCTTGTGCTAATGTAGATTGATTAGACATGACATAATATTTCAGAAAACTGCTTGGCCAGAAATTACACATCCATTTCCCAAAATCTTCAATAAATACTGCAAGGTAACTACCAGTCAGAAATGAGAGGCTCAGAAACATAATTTTTTTTACTGAGGAAACAAATATAAGATCAAGACTTTTCAGATTTAGACACCACATAAATTCAGTTCATTACAAAGCAAAGCAAATCATTAACGGTTAACAGAAAAGAAGATTAAAACAGTTTGACAAGACGATACCTGTTCTTCCTTCCACTGAAGTCCAGTTGCTTAAAGTCCCACTAATGGTAGTGATGGTAGCTGTATATTTTCTTCCAGGTATCAAGTCAGTGAAAGTGAATTCCTTAGCTTCTTTTGCAAGCCCTTTTTTTACAATGGTAAGATCACTGTCTCCCAGGGAAACCACATAGCTGTCCCATTCTGCAATAGGGGTCATCCACATGACACTAAGTGAAGATTCATTAGCATGCCTCACACGGAGCTGGAGAACAGGCTCTGGAGCTGTAAAGGTACACAAATATCACAATGAGAACAGGACTTTGTACTGAATGCAACATGGCACACCACAAGCTGCTGTAAGAAATCTGTTCCATACGACAGATATGTGACAGCAACACAGTCATTGCAATCAAAAGGAGAGTCATTACCTTTCCCTAGGAAGCCATAAATCCAATACTTGTGCTGCTCCCCCAGTAAAGAGCTGTGCCAGCAGACTTCAGCAATGGATTATGGGGGTAATACTTAGGTATAAACGTACATCAGGATACATATTTTAGTACAATTGGAAATGCAGGGAAGTCAGTGAACCTCCTCTTGAACTCTGGGTGCCAGACAGGGGTATAAGACATTTGTACCACAAAACAGATCTACACCAATTTAGCTGTAACAAACAAGAATGCAAGTTATAGAGTCAGAGTGACATAGATTTTGTAGTGATTTATACCTCACTCAAGTTGAGAGACACTTCAAACTTACAGTGGTATAAAAGAAAGAATTTGATCAGTGAATTTCTGTGTGTTTTAACGCATGTGTGTGTGTGCATGTATACACAGCAGGTATCTGTTACTTAATATAGTCCCCAGTCTGTTTTTGTCACTGTTACACTGAAATACATAAACCCCCAGTCTTGGAAAGTGAGTTTTAAGAGAAAATTAAGTCACAGAAGGACTTTATTCTCATGCTTCATAACAGATACATTACATACCTGATTGTGGGTAAAACACAGTTGTGACACACCCATTGCTGTGTATTATTTAATGGACCATGTCCTAATCACAGAATCATAGAATCACTTAGGTTGGAAAAGACCTCTAAGACTACTGAGTCCAACTATTAATCACTTAGTTCAGTCAATTAAAAATAACACCATAAACATAAATTATTTTCAATGTATGTCAAGGCAAGCAAGATGAGAGTATGTCTTGTTCTAATCAAGTTTGCTAGAACTCAGAGAAAACTTCAATTCTGTAATATCTGCTAGTCTTGCTGTGGTGCAAAATTAACAAAATTAAGCCTTCGGAGAAAGACAGGTAAGGCTATAGCAGGAAAGGTGGGCACAAGAAAGGGTGAGGATAGAGTGGCCCTATATCTCACTGGAGAATGTGAGATTAAAGTGTAGGCTTGAGTCTTGCCTCTTATTTCTCCTTCAAGTCTTATGAATTTCACTTATTCTGTATTCATAGAGCAGGAATTTGAACAATTATATTGAAATTATTTTTTTAAATTTGAAGCAATCAGACGTGGCTCTGACTAAGAAACTGTGGAAGAATTCCACTCATGTCCCTGCAGTGTATACGGATTTCCTTTGGAAAGACTAACTTGATCAGATTAAGCTAGCTTTCTTCATGGAGCACAGGAACAAGGACTGAGATGTTATGGAACAACCACACTAACATACACTTCAGCCAGCTTTGGTTAACACTGTTGATATTCTTTATACAGACTGGCAAGGAAACATACTGATGAACAATACTGGAAGACCAATATTGCTCTCTCGAAGAACTTTAAAGGATGCCTACAATCAGCTACAAAATATAACAGTGAAATGTACATGTAATGTAATGCCTGAATCATGACAGAAAGGTGATATAATTCCCAAAACTTTCACTAACAAAAAATTTACCACAAAAAAACCACTGTAAGTTTTCACAGAACTGCTAAAACCAATTCTTTCTGTGGTTTACAAGGGAGTTCCTTTTTATTGTATTAATGTGAAATTCACCTGTGGATTCCCAAGCAGTCACTCATTTTGCACATTTGAACATTTTGCACTCTCACACTGCCTGGATGAGTATGCTGACCTGTTCTCCCCACGCAACTAGTCTTGCTCTGCAAATCACCGCTTTCCACAACAACGTCCACGCCGTACTCCCTCCCCGGGATGAGGCCCACGTCGCAGATGAGGTACTCAGTAGTGTCCTTCTGCAAGGTGGTGTTGAGCAGCAGGGCCGAGCGGTTCCACAGGAGCAGGTAGTACCTCTCCCAGTCTCCCGCAGGGGGCACCCAGGTCACTCGCAGAGACCTCAGCCAGCCGCCAGAACTGGCCTGCAGCTCTGAAACTTTCTGGGGAACTGGAAGAACAGAGAGCAAAAAAGTGATTCTGAAGTAGTGTATTTCTGGTGATACGTAACTGCACGCTGGCAAAATCTGTCTCACAGCATAGCTATTGTACAAATACATGGACCAGCTAGAGCATTGTGAGGTATCTTGTTGCAAAGGTTAGCTTTCATTTTAAAGATAACTTTTACTCTTCCCCACACAAACCACTCATGTTTTTTCTGCGGGTTTCTTACATCAGAAATGGGGAACCCTTCTTAGGGTAAGCCAAATCTCCCCTGCACACTTCTGGGATGCATCTCACAGTTTTCAGTTACGTTCCCTGTTGCTTCCTGCACTTAAGTTCACTTAGGAACTATCAATCAGTTTTTCACAGCTAAGGTCAGAACCTCAGGCACTATGGGGCCAAATTCTGGTCTTAGCAGCAGAAATGCAACGTCTGATGGCTTCTTCCACAATGAAGTTTCTTCCACAGAGATGGCGTCTTCCACCTTGTATGCCCCAACTCCTCCTAGCAGTAAGGCACTGAGGTTAAAACCGAGGCCCATTAAAGCATCCCCTCCATCCTGTCCTGCACTTCAAGGCTCGTGAATTTACATGCACAACCTTCTCGCCCTACTGCTGCAGGTCACACTGGACCACTGAAGCTTTTCTGATTTTCATGGAGTAACTAAACATTAATCACACCAAACACAGACTGAAGACAGATGCAGACCCTTAGGTAAGGATACCTCTAGCTTAGTATTAAGATACTCAGAGATCAGCATTGTAGCCCTGAGACCATCAGCAAGTATTAATTGTAAACTACAAGGCTAGAATCATGCTCTCATGATTTATCTGGCTTAGTTAATATTTAATTGCTCAGTACTTAGCAAAGAATTGCAAGATTTCTACCAGGACCACTGAATACTCAGCAGTTTCCCTTCCCATGGGTATCTAGGTATTAAACCTAGAACTCCCATATGCCAGTGAATATAGACGACGAGTTTCAACTGCTGAGTGAATGAAAGCACACAGTGTTTTGTTAAGAAGCACAGATCTACTCACATCATAACAGATAAAGTTCAGCCTTGTCAGGATGGCTGGACATCCTTACACCTGTATGGTACAAAGTTTCTCTGAGATACCCATATTTCTCATCACAACATTCTTAGTAGATTCTGCTTCTGTAGGTACCCTCTGAATACACAGCGATGTATATTATGTTCTTGGGCACCTGGCTGTCTCTGTGAGTTACAGAGGGAACCTAAGAGCATCTGTAGACCTGACAGCCTGGATTTACACATTTATCCTTAGGCCACTAAGCTTGTGCTGAAGAGATTCTGTTTTCAAAGCCCTTGGTGTCTATGCCAAAGAAAAAGGAAGGACTTGCACATGATCAGCATCCTGGGGAACGGGACTTCTAATCCTCAACTTTGAAAGCACTGGGTCTAGGTCACAAATCTGGAGATCAGTGGCATTGAGTGAGGGCCTGAAGCTCTCCTTTTAGTTGGAATGGTAATCTTAAGGGACTTTAATGGTAGATTAGACAAACAAAACAGACATGCATGTAACCAATCCAGCTTGGTACTTACTGGACATGACTTTTCAGGGCTCTTCCAGACTGCACTGAGAATGGGATAGCAGCTAGACATGTCAAGGATGTGCCTTTAATATGAGATGTTTAGTTGTAGATGAGAAGTATTTTCTAAAATAAATACTCTGCTCCCTCATACACATACACATTTTCTACTTTTTTTGGCTCTGAGTCTACTAACAATTTATGTATGCATTCTTTACCCACTTTTACATTTTTTACCATCTAATTCTGCTTGGGCTAGGCTGGTATGGAGAAGATGACACACCTCTGTGGCCAGTAATGCTGCAGAATTATGACAGGACTTTTTGGGTTCAGAACTCATACAAGAGATACCTGAAAGAAGATTATTCCTTCTGAAAGAAAATAAAAAACTCTGTAACTGAGGTCCATCCAGGCTGCCACATGCCTTTGTTAACCCATGCCGTTTATAGTGAAGAAAGCTAAGACCTAATCTTTTCCAGTTTGCAGATTTGGATCTAGAAAGAGGAATAAGACTAGACCTTGCAAAATTACTTAAACTGTTAATAATTTGATTACATGCACACTTCCCCATAATGTAACTCATTTTACATACTATGCTACGTTGAACTCAAGAAATAAAGTTGGTCAGAAATGCAGTAGTGTGCAACAGTTTTGTAACACTCACTTAACTATAAAGTCCAAAACTCACTATTGTTACCTGCTTACAAGATATATTGAAGCTGCTTTTGGCTGACAGATTAATTATTGCCAGAGAGTTAGAAAGGGGTATTGCTGAAACAGTGTTGTGCTCTTCATCTTGTTTTGTCTTACAATGATTTTCTACAAGGCCAATGTAGGCAAAAATAGCATTATTTACAATGTTCTTACTGAAGCTGAAGACTTACATGTCCTGCCAGTTGCCGTCCCATCAGTAAACAGTTCACCACTGATTGTGCGGGCAGTAACCTGATAAAGACGTCCTGGAGTTAGCTTGTCAAAGTAAGTCTCAGTGATTGGTGGCTGCACAGTTTTGACTCCTTTAACTGATCCAAGATGAGTCAGAGTGATATTATAGAAATCGAGGTTTCCCGAAGGTCTTCTCCACTTAACTCTTAAAGCATCTAAGCTGTCATCGTTAGTCACTATCAAATCTAAGACTTCAGCTGGGGCTAAAAAAAAAAGAGAAAGTAAGAATAAAATACGTCCACCACAAAATATGTAAGACTTGCTGCCTCCAAACTTCCACACTTAAGTTTTGCTTTTGAACAGTTATATGAGATGGAGTATGAACGATTTTGCCTGAACAGTGAAAGGGCAAAGTCTGGCCACAGGGAAACTGAACCCAAGCCTGTGTGAGACACTGTACTTCTGAGAGTGACATCTTATGATGCCCACTCTTTTTTCATGGAACAAAAAATCTTTTAGCCATGTCTGCACACATACTAGTCATTTTGACCATCAAGCACGTGCTCCTAAGAACAAGAGATGCCTGCATACATTTTGGTAAACATTACAGCATTGCTGCAACTATGCCTGATTTACACTAGTGTAGAAAGGACTGGAATAAAACTCGTTTATTGAAATGCTCCACCAAAAGAAATGCATCGCCACCTCCAATATCATAATTTCTCAGGCCTGAGGCACAGTAGCTACTGAAATGGAGGACCATGCTGCAAGCTAGATGGAGTGCTTTTATGTTCTAAGAATACCTGTGAGATTTAAAATTTTTGCACCCCACAACAGGAAGAAATAAAAAAGTCTGAGGAAACAAAATGTCCCCAAAACAGCCCAGTTGACATCAGCACTCATTTGTGTGTCTTTCACATGACAATCAATACCATTTACTTAATATTAAATTACGTTTACATTATGAGATTTCTGTAGAAGTAACTGTAACTAGCCCTTTCCAGAAATATGGAAAGCAAAGGTATGACCCTATTTTTGTCTATATAAGTGTAGGATGTCATGTTATCTTTATCTTAATGACCACAGAATTCTATCCTGAGAAACCTTCCTGAAAAAGAAAACATTTCTAAAACTATACTTCTGTGAATCAATACTTCTTTGTGAAAAGAATAAAAAACCCCAAATCAAACCAACCAACCATGCAAACAAAACCCCAAACAACCAAACAACGCAAATTCACCAACATTCAATTTTACAGTTCTTAACCTGCTCTTTATTTTTTTTCCACTTCCATTTCAGAAGTGCAGCTATTTTGCAACTCACAAGCTCTAGATCTTCCATTCAGGTAAGTATGAATCATGGAGTTAAACCGTCTTCAGTACTGTGAAATAAGCAGACTACACACTGCCTCAGTTCACTGAAGTTGATACATGAGTCAGATTAACCTCTTTCACAGATATGAGCAGATACTAGGGCACTCAGGCTCAGATTAACAACTAACTTTACGTGTTTAATGGAGCTGCTCACATTTAGCAGCACAGCTAAATTAGCTGCAGACACACTATCAGCTAATTTAGCCGCTAACTTTGTTGAGTGGTAACTTACGGAGTTGTAAGTTTACGATGTCTTTAACTTGGAACATGAATCACTTATTATTCTGAATTATGTGCTATAGTATTATGGCCTTAGCTTCTTGTTTTGTTGTGACAAATTGTGAAATCGTACCTGTCCTGACTGTTCGAAAACTGCTGCTCTCCAGTCCTGCAGCCTGGGTTATGATAGAGACGTTATACAGGTGGCCTGCTGTAAGGCCTGAAAAAGTGTAGGAGGTCAGAGAATCTTCCTGATGAATCTCATGAACTGGGACATGATTATCCAGTAACATCAGCCTGTAACGATCCACGTGCCCAAAGCCAGGAGACCATGAAACGTGGATAGTGTCTGTCTTGACACTGACCTCAATATTTTTCACAGGGGATGGAACTGTTGGTACAGAAAAAACACATGCTCAAGTCTTAATAATTGTTATCTCTGCAATTTCAGCGATTTTGAATAGATTTACTTTTGAAATATGTTTGGTTTCTTTAGGGTTAGTGAAAACCCAACCCCACATACACAATAACAACACGACTCCATTCTTAGCAAATAATTCTTTATGTTAGTCAGAGATTTATTTTTTATTTCTATTTATCAACAATAGATACTTCCATAAATATATATACAACTTGCCCCATAGAAGAATTATACACATTTGCTACTTTCAAAATGCAGAACTGCAGAATACTGTGTTTTTACTCAGATGTACTACAGTAAAAAAGTCCTACCAGTATATCCACTTATGTGAAGTTCTGGGGTAGTCTTATTTCCAGCAACTGCACTGAGGACAATGTTGTATTTATTCCCAGGGATAAGATTGGAAAAAGTATTTTCTGTTTTTGAAATTCCTCCTGGTATGGAGACTTCTTGTATCTTTCTATTATCATGATCAAATAATAGTAGGTTATATAAGTCCACCTTTCCTGAGGAAGGATCCCATTGAACTTGCAAGCTTGTGAATGTAGTCTTTTCCTTATTAATTTCCAAGTGAGATGGTGGCAAGGGATCTGTAGTTGGAAAAAAAAAGAGAAAACATAAACCATTTCTTGCATTAGGATTGTCTGAAATTTCACATAGCATCACAAAATACTTCCAAAACTCTCCCTTTATCACCATCATGCTGCTAACACTTTTCAAAATGTCTTTTTCTATTTATAAAGACTGTATCACTGAAACCTGTCTACAAGAAAGTCCTGCTGAATTCAGAAATGTTACTTTTGTATATTTGTACACTCACCCAGACCCGCACATAATAAAACACTTTCACTGTAGATGTATATCACAAGCTTGGAAATCTACTGATAGTAAAACCATAACAACTTTAATAAAAAACAGCAAACATGTAAACCCAGCAAATTACACAGTGCCTCAGTGTAATGTAGCTTTATAGATAAAATGGCAGCAGCAGCTTTCATTTCCTACACTCATGCTAAACACTATGATTAAACACTTTTATCACTAATGGGCATGGCCATTTATACAATTTTAAGGGCAACAATCCTTTGCTTTTAGAACTAGCTTCAAGTACTTCAAAGAGATTTTGATAGAACATGCTTCTGCTCTGTTGTATTATTCATATAAATTAAAAAAACCCAAACAGTACACTGAATAAACCTTCATGAACTAATACTGGGACTACTTCTCTGAGAAACTCTCAACCTTCACTGTGTTGTTTATAAAGGCGCTCTCAAGTAAAATCACCTGTGAATCATGATACACTCTAAAGAGCTGGCTAACTGACCAAACAAAAACAATCTCGTTGCTTTTATTCTCCAGGTGTATTACATCACTCACAAAATTTCATGCAAATTAAAAGAGATGTATTATATGTTGATGTACTAAGGTATTGACATTTGTGTTTCCCGAAAAGGTTAAGCAATTATTAAAAAGGTATCATAAAACAAACCAAAGCAGCAAAATCAAGCCTTCACAAGTTGGGAAGTTAAAGAATAAGCATTTCCCAACAATTTAAGAACTAAATCTGCCTTCCACAACAATACACTCTGTGTCACTCTTGCCTAGCATCAGACGAGTGCATGGTGCATCCAGGCTGAGAACTGCCATCTCTATATTAACAGCACCTTAAACACAGAAGAACAAGACCATTTTTCCAATGCAGTCATTGCTGCTTGGTTCCCGAAACAAAGCAGACAAAAGAGTGTGAGATCACATAATTTAAAAATGCACTCTAAGGGCTGAAAGGACAAAGTCAAACCTACCTCCACTGTAGAAATACAGTGGTAGGAGAGCCTAGGACTCTTTAAGCTGCTTTTTCTTCAAAGCCTGGATGGTTAGAGGGTTTCATTGCTTCTTACAAATCTCTGCTGAGAACATAGTGGTGGCCAGGTTTTTGTGGTATGCTTTGTCGATTGAGTGTATTAAGAATGTTAAAGAAGCATCTCTGCACTCAGTGCCATGATCTAGTAAGCACAATTTAAGGTTGGACTTGATGATCTCAGAGGTCTCTTCCAACTTGCTTAATTCCATGATTCTATGGAGACATTCAAAACCTGACTGGACATGGTCCTGGGCAACTGGATCCAGGTAGTGCTGCTTGAGCAGGGGACTTGGGCTAGATGACCTTTAGAGGTCCCCTCCAACCTTAACCTTTCTGGACCCTGAAAAATAGCGTGTCCCTTTGAACCCAGGCCTCTGCTTACATTCAAATTCTTGCTTTGGACAACAGTGAAGTTTTTCAAGCTCTTCAGAAAAAGAGATGAAAATTAAATTAGCAAAACCAATCAAAAAAATGAACTATCTTTTCTTGACTGTTCTCTTAAAGGCCAAATTAAATCTGCTTAAATCTGAAAAAGAAAAAAAAAACTCAAGTCATAAGACCAAGCACATAAAACTTCAGGCCAAATAGTTAAAATAGCCCGGTTACAGCAATTGAAACAGGAGGTTTTAATGAAAAGTGTCAGGAAATCTTAACAATAGGCTTAACTACCAGCTCCACCTACAATATATACTAAGCCACTAACGACTATTATGTTGGCAAAAGTGAATAGTGGGGGTATAATCTTGTTCCTTGAAGGCAATTGTTCTAATCAAAAAGGTCAAACTTTTGGAGTCAGAAATAAATTCCAGCCCTATATATGATCAGAAGCACAGCCAGCTGAAAAGATTTTAATTTGGCTGACATCGAGAGAAGAGCCATGATAACTTCCAAGAAGTTTACCCTCTTTCTAAAAAAGTCAGGATAAGGTTGGCTGTTCTTTAGTCCTGCAAAAGTAATCAACACTGTAATCTGCACTACTTGACAAATTTGAAAAAAGAAGATATCATCATTTTTAGAAGCACTTATACTGTCCTGGGTAATCTGTCTTCTAAGGTGCATGAGCAAAGAAGTAGGTTGCGTGCCTAAAAGGTGAAGTTCAGAAATTTAGACTTTATCTAATCTATCTGGTCCAGAAAACAAAACACTCAGTGCTTTGTACATCCGCTAGAACAAAGGAACAATGAGATTGGGAAGTGCCTGGTCTGAAAGAACCCTGGATGGAAACAAACACTTAAAAAACCATTGACATTGTTATACAAGTCTCTGCTGGCAATGATACAACACTGATATATCACAGAAATTAAATATTTTCACGGAGATATTTTATACCATTTGATAATATATGAATTAATGTCCCCTAGTCTACAAAGGTATCTTCCAGAAGACCTAATGGTGTTTGAATTATGTTGCAACTCCATTTTCACTTTTTGGGAAGAGGATATGCTTTGCGTGCATAGCTGCTGCAGATCCAATTTATAGACATGATAGATATGATTATGTCCAACCCCAATGACACAACTCCCAGATACAGCCTGTAAGCACAGAGACACACCTGCATTATGCAAGAGAAAAAAATAACTGGGAGCTATGAGCCCAACACTGAGCCACAGGGAATTCCTGCCAGCCTCAGCTATCTTCCTACCAAATTATCCACTTCTTGCCTACTTCTCCCTCTTCATAAAACAGTAATCTACTTCATAAGGACTTTTCTGAAGATTAAGTAAAGAGGGTAGATTGCATCATCTTTATTAAGTACAAATAACCATTTCTTTGGGATGATATGCAACCCAGAAAATCTTTAAAACATGGTTATTTATTTTCTTCTTGTACTCTGAGTTTTGAAATGATGATCATAACCATTACATGATTATGGATGAGAGGATTATACAGCATACAGTTCACATATTGCTCCTACAGACGGCTAATAATCAGATTTGTCCCAAATAATTTGAAATTTACAGGAGTGAACACATGGCCAAGGCAGGCTTCTGGCATTTACAGAGTTACGTATTACAATGAAAAAAACACTACCAGTCTGGGTCTTAGAAGGTAGAAATTTTAACTTCTCTTCATTTGAATGTTTAATTGTTTTTCTAACAAAAACGTATTTACCTGTTAGTTCTCTCAGTACAGGAGACTCAGATTAGGCAGTAACATATCACTGCAATATTTTTGTAGAAAATAATTTTGAAAATGGCATTTAAAACCCAATTTTAGAAGACATATTTGAAAACAGGAATAGTCAGGTTGTTTTTCATGGCTTTCAAGACTGGCATTTAAAACATGGATTTCAATTCAGAAATTTAACTCTAATTTAGTATCTATTCATATACTATTGTTTTTAACTAGGATTTGAGTTAAAGACTTAGTCATTCACTGAAATACACAGTTGCACTGGTGCACAGTCATTTGGAGAATTAAGAACTTAAAATGTATTTTATCTGAAATCAGAAAAGACATCTTTTGTCATTGAGCAGCTCTCAGTCACAGAAATAGTTTTACTGAGAATAAAGAATATAATATGAAAAGACTGACAGGTGCATGTGTTATCTCAACTTCACAACATCAAGCATGCAGACTAGCTGTATGGTTTTATGTGATGTTTCATGTATGTATATATATGTAAAAAAGTTAAAATTGTAAATGTCAACATGAAACAAATATACAGACTTGTGCCTACTAACATCTGTAATCTCAGGTTTGCAGTGGAAAATTATCGCTAGCTCAGAGCTGATAAATGGCATTATCAGCTTTTTCTTTCTTTCCTATTCTACCAAAATAGCACAACTGTCCTCAGTGTGTGTTTGCATGTCTGTGTAACTGGTTTATAAAGTGCACATGTGACTGTATGGTGCATTGTTCTGGGCAACCTATTTTAGTTCTGCTCTATAGGATCATATACCAGTTATTTTGATGACCCATAAATCAAAATTTCTTGAGCAAGGAGAGTACACTTTGGTGGTCTAATGTGGATTATTGCACCAGTATTCCACACATTATTAGATTTCACATCTCTGCATCAGTAAGTGAAATAGAAGTTGCTTTTCTACTCAAAGATTCACAAAGGTGAAGCTGGTTTTACTTGAGAGTTTATGCAACGTTGGTGAGCTTCACAATTATTCTTCTGGAATATCAAACTTGCAAACAACATAGACTATGATTTTAATGTGACACTACATACTCAAAAGGCCAAATGAAGTTAGGGATTTGGTTCTCTCCAAGCCTTCACATTACCACTGCAACTATGGTATGCATTATTCAACACTTTTACCTTGAGTCCTTAGTCAGAAAAGATTACACTCAAAATTTAACAAAATATTTTGGATTTTATGACTTGGCTACCCAAGCACTTTGTGTAGGAAACTTGATGAAAATTGAACTCAGAACTGGCACATGAGAATTTTAACACAAATATGAGCAAAAAGCTAGTTTCTGAACTAGCTATATAAACAAATCTGAAATTTTCTCGTGTGCATTTATTGTATCAAGATGATATGGATGTTCAAACCTCATTTTGCAAAACTAACATCTGATGGGATTCCTCTCACTTCAACCAACTAAACTTCAGGTTCCTGGTCTAACCTAGCCTCCTTTGATAGTCAACAGAGAAAGCACCTTCAAAGGATGTTTAGCCTGTCTTCTTTAGAAAAAGAGCTTGGGAAGGGAACCTCACTGAGTACCAACGTCAGACATCCTATTTTTAGATGGCCCTTGATAGCTCCATTCTGCTACCATTGAAATCAGTGGGAGTTTTGTTTACAATATGACTGAAAATACTGCTTATACTTCCATATTCACAGGACAATTTCCAGAAACACATGCATATGGAGACTCAGGCTCAGTACATCGTAAACTAAAACTACTGACATCAAGTTACCAAGGAACAGGTGAAAAGAGCTTCCAGAAAACTGGTTTAAAATGCTGCCCCTAGTGGCAACATACAAAAGAATAATCCTCCCTCACTCTGCATCAAAAAGCTTAGTCTGGACAGTACAACATGGGTTGTTGACAGGCATAACAAACTCTATTCATTCTTTTAAAAAAAATTGACAAATTTTGGATTTTTCGTATTTTATACCATCATGGAAAGAAACTCGTGACTGAATCAAGGGAAGAAAGAAACCATGGAACAATCTGAGTAGCTCTTTTTGCAGGAAACCTTCACAGTTCTTCTATTCTTATTTTCTGCCTTTGATTGATCTCTGCTACCCAAAATCCAAACATAAACCTCACTTCAACTACGGTCCACTAATTTGCAGTATTTCAACTTAAACTTTAATTGGACTTTGATGTCAGCTACATAATATGACTCTAATCATCAGTTGCTTTCAATCACTTTCATCTTACAGCCTTGCAAAATCTACTTAGTAATAAAAAATGAACAAATGGCACGCACAAGCTTCTGGCTAAATGATTACGCATTAAACAAAATGCATTCTAAAGTGGTATCTTTTTCTCTACTTCTATGTAAGTGTTCAATAATACAACTTTACTATGCAGAAATGATGGTGATTTGAACCCATCATTCTGATAACTGTTGATCTATTTTTTCAATTTTCACTCTACAAGTCATCAGTATTAAAAACAGTTGGCATGATGCACAACACTGATTTAAATCACTGTCTGCATAGAAATAATTTTTCATTTTTACCAAGTGACATGACTTGTGCTTAATGAACAGCTATCACACCAGCAGACTTGTCACTAGACTTTTTTTGAGTTACCAAAGCAAATTAATGGAGGGCACCTAGTGCATATGCAGGGAAGGGGCTCTGACAGAAAGCCATGTACGTGAACAGGTAATTGTTAAGTATCTGGCTGCTGTAATCTTCAGTACTAATTACTGCAAAGCACCTCTCTAAAACTAACACTTTAGAAGCAAATCAGGGAGGCATTTAATGATGGACCTCATTTAAGACGTCTTTGTTTTGGGTCTTGAACTACTACCACTACGAGGCTGGAAAATATTGTATTTTATCATCTTACAACTCCCCCAACTGATACAGGTAGAAAGAGGCCAGTTCTGTCACTGCAGCTGTTGGCTCCATGTTTTCAGCTGAATTGTTCACATGCACACACAAACACAAATGCAGAAAGAGGGCTTTCCTGGGCAGCATTGTGTCAGACTACTGGCACATTTTTACAGTCAGTCATGGATGTGACAGTGTAAGTGCTCTGCACACCTGAACACCTCACTGGTGATATCCAAGAAAAAGACAGAGGGCAAGAAGTTTCAGCCTTACTTTCTGATGTTTAAACTCTCGTCAGTCAGAATAAAAGTATGGCAATGGGCTGAAAGAGTAAGTTATCCTTGAAGAGGATCTACCTGCTACGAAATAGATTGTATTTTAAACACAGTAAATAAGCTGTCACCTGAGGAACTATGAAGACTATGGGTTTGCAGGAGCACAAAGGATGCTATGGGCTACTACTTAACGCATTTGTTTGACCTAATCTCCTCACAGCACCTTTCCTTTCAAGCCTGCTGGCTTAGCTGCTGCAGTGGTTACTTCTAGCAGCCGGCTACAGAGAACTCCAGCGCAGGGCTGCTCTGTTCAGCGAACACTGTTAGCGCATCGCCCTCCTCCTCTCGGAGCTGGGCGAAGTGATGGGACGGGAAGGAAAAGCGCGGCGTCCCTCCCCGCGCACCTGCGGCGCCCGTACCTGTCTGCACGGAGATGTTGAGGGGCTCCCCGTCGGCGAGCGGCTCGATGCGGAGATGGTACCAGGTGCCGGCGTCCAGGCCCCGCAGGGTGCAGCCGTAGGTCCCGTTGCCGGCAGGGGCGGGCTGGCAGCGCACCGCCTGCCCGTGCTCGGAGAGCCCGCTGAGGCTGAAGTTGCAGCGGGGGCCCGCAGCGCTCCAGCGCAGCCCGAGGCTCTGCGCCGCGCCGCGCCGCTCCGTCAGGTTGGCGCTGCATCCCGCCGACGGCCCCGGCGCGGCCTGCGGACAGCGGGGACAGCTCTGACACACCCGCCGCTGCCCCCCCGACTCGGACTCAGCCCCAGCCCCGACCCCGCGCC
>VWZG01013172.1:92711-181352 GCA_013396735.1 Grallaria varia
CCACCTTCCTTCCTTCCTCGATGCATCCTCTTCATGTCGGCTCTCCCGTGGGTCTGGTCTTCCCAAGCGTTCCCCCTGGCGCATGGGGGCCCCTCGGCCGCCTGCGGGGCGTCCCTCGCCTCCCGATGGCTGCACCTCACTTGATGCTGTCTTGCCTTGTCTCTGGGTGCGTGGCCTCACAACCTCCCCACCGTGCAGCTGCCATGCCTCGGGGCTGCCTTGTGCCATGCTCCTCTCATCTCATGCCTGCCGTGCCACTTGCCTGCTCTCCTCACAGCTGCCTTGCCTCGCGTGCTTCCTTCTCCTCACACCTGCCTCGCCCATGGCCACCTCATGTCGTGTGTCTGCTCTCCTCACGCCTGCCACTCTTCACAGCCACTCTGCCTCCCAGCCCACCCTCCTCTGGGCTCAGCCATTCCAGCTCCTGTATCTCAAACGCTGACATTTTTAGGGGTTAGCCATAGTCTACCAATACCTCCACCCTTCCCCTGGCCCTGTGGCACCACGACCAGAGCCCTCGGGACCAGGAGAGTCCCAGCAGAGCCTGACACTGAGCTGCTGCCCGCAGCAGAAGAGTAGTCTGCCTGTGAGCAGCCAAGTCATCTCACCTTGTTGCTTTGCTCTGCATCGACTTGTGTCCTTGAAACAATTCCTTCCCACATCCCCAGAATAACTCCCAAACTAAAATTGCACACACCATGGAAAGCACGGAAGTTTCCCTGTTCTCACACTGTGCCAATAAAGCTGTGCACAACTCTGAGCCGGCTGTTGCCAAAATGGAAACTTTCCATTTCTGCCACACATGCCCATTTCCTCCTTATTTCAGTTTCAGCCTCTTAAAAATCATGTATATCTGTATGTGGGATGATGGAGAAGAAATGCAGCCAGAGGTGTTTCACACCTCCAGGTATTCAAATAGACAATAGAGGCCATGGAGTGAATTTGGGGTTGTGTAAAGGGGAAGGAATTTTACATTACTTTCTTCAATGGGAATGGCACATCTCTGCAGCTTTCAGTAACGCATGATGCGCGTGGGATTTTAACTTTTTAAAGTAGTACCTCAAGCAAATTCAACACTGTCTCTATCCCTTTTGCCCCATTTTAGGGAGAAAGAGGTTCTAGGTTTACCAACGTTATTCTGCCTTTTAAGGGAGCTGCTGCTCTAGGATTTTTCTGGGCATCAGCCAGTCAAACAAGATACGAATGTCTGAAAAACCTTAGCTCTCCTTTTTCTGTTCTGAAACCAAAGGCCTGAGCAACCGTGGTTACCTCATCTGTCCCAGTGGAGCTCCATGCCGGCTCCAAGGGACATGGTACTGGAAGTGTGGGGCTCTACTCTGCAAAGCTTAGGATGATTAATAACATTATCAACATCATCTTAAGTGACAATATTGATATGCATTGATTATTATGTCATTTTCAAGTCCATTGCAGGAGCAGAACTCCCCTGGAAAAGATGTTTTACATACTTCAAAAAGGAGGAGGGACCAAGCCACAAAGAGCTAGCACAGGGATAAACAAACCATTGATGGGAAACACAAGGTGTGTTTCTTTGACCTAAACTGGGAATAAAATGACGTCGATGTCTTGTAATCATTCAAGATGAGAGAGTTTTACAGTGTGATTTCATCTTTAGATGATCATGCTTTTTGGACCTAATCAGATATACCACACCAATATTTTTCCAGCACTCGAGAAGTGCAAATCTGAAGGCTTATTGGGATGTCTGGATTACTTCAAACCCCTCTCTGAAAATTATAACATTCCAAGTAACCTGTCTTTTCTTGAAAAGCAAAGCTCACATTACTATAAGGAGTATTGAAAATGTCCATAACCTGAATTTGCAGGGAAGATATAATTCATATTTTTAGCTGTAAGTTACTTAAGTAGATGTAATGTATGAAAGGGAAAAAACCGTAATCAACACTGCAAACATAAAATTCAGGGAAAGAAGTGGAACCTACCACAAGTAAAATTTAAAGACTTTTGGAAATAAATGTCTGTCTGTTCCAGCTAACATAAGATAATGAGTGGAGAAAAATGATGTTGCTGCTTCTCACAAGTGCTCATAATTTAGAAGTTCATTACTCTTGCTATCATAAAATCTTTACCTTTTTGTATTAGTAGGAAAGTACTGGCTTAGTATAGGTTTTGAGACTTCCTTCTGTATCTTATTGAGCAAAACTGCTGCAAGGATAAGCTCTGATACAGTTTCCTATGCCAGCACTGGAATGATACAGGAGGGGTCCACCTTTCACTGGCAGCAATATATTTATATAGAATAACCAACATAATATAAATAATTATTTCCAGACTGGTATTGAATAAATGGGCTTTTAGTAGATCAGCAGTCACACAGCATTTAACACTTACTGATCTGTGTGGCAAGCCAAGAAACTAATTAAAAAAGAAAAAAGAACTGGAAGTGAGTTTTGGGAGTTGCCGGACGTGTCTCTAATAGCAGGCTCCAAAGTCCCTTTCAGGCACTTTCCTAAGGTTTCCTGACTTTTTTTTTTTTTTTTTAACACCAACCTCTCTGTCTCTCTAATCAAGAGGAAATGGGCTTTGCATGTCTTTTGTCATGGATTCAAAGTGTAGGCTGCAATTTTACTTGAAATCCAAGGCAGCCTAAACCAAACATTTTGTTTGATTGAAATGTCACTATTGTCCCTCCCCACCCCCAAAAGGGTATGCACACAGCCAAATAACATCAGGGCCTTACTTCTACAAACAAGAGGACCCAGCCTGGGCAAATGCAGTTCATAGAAGGTATTGTCTTCCTTGAAACAAAACTCAGCACTCCGTCTATGTGTTTTCAAAGTATTGTGTTAAATCCAGTTAATCCTCTAAATGTCTCTGCTACTTCGACAAAAAGTGTTTTTACCTCCATTCTAAAGACTGGGAAACAGAGATGGAGGCTGAAGATTTTAAATTTGTGTATCTAAATTGGTATATCTAGATTCAAATGTCCAGAGCCAGCTGGAGGCTCCAAGGGAAAGCTATTATTCTTTTTTTCATTGATACACTTATCATCATCATTCTGGTTTGAAAGTTTTGACCTAAGCAGTTGCTCAGTGGAAATAATATGATCAGGAGGTGAAGCAGGGTAGGTACATAGGAGGCAGTAGTTTCTGTTCAAACAGTGCCATTTCTCTAGCTCTGGTGGGATTATTTAGTAGGAGTGCTCCAGGCAGTTTGGCTAATACCAGATTTTATAGGACATTTCCACTTGGAATGAACCAATATTCTGTGCAGGAGATATGCTATATGGACAGCAGGCATGAGCAAGTAAGTTCAGCCTGCCTGCACCAAGCCAGAATAATCATATTTTAAAAGGACTGCCTACATCAGCGATGGAATGGGATGCAGTGCATCCGTCATTAGCTCAGTCCCTTCCCCCCATCAGCACTAGAGCAGCAGCATCAGGGTCCATAAACCATTGAGTTTATAGACCCTGACACTATCCACAGCCTTTCCAAGTACAAAACACATTTCTTAGTCTTATCCACAGCAACACACAGTAGTAACTGAAACATATTTGCCTGCCCCCATACACTGAGAGTAGGATGGTCTCCTGGAAGAGAAGCCCCAGGAAATTTATGGATTTTCAGTTCTAAACCACTATGTGATGATAATGATACAATAACCAATAATATCCTGCATGCTTTAGCTCTAACTGCCTGTGTACAGTTTGCCAATGGTGATTCCAGATTTGCTCTCAGATTACTGAATTTACTCTTGCAGAAAAGGAAGACTGGAAATCAATTTGGAGGTACTGAATGCCTGCCATTTCCTCCTCCTATGTCTGGGGCTGGGAGCGCCATTCCCCTCCTCTTCCAAGGCAATTTGTGGTTCAACACAGCAGAGATCAAGAAGCATCTCTGTGTCTCCACTCTGACTATCAGTCAGTAGATAAGCTGACTACAGCCAAGGCCGGGATTCCTTTTAAGGCAAGTCAAAGCATTCAGATTTCTCTTACTTTGATCTGTAAACAATGTCCGTAATTTTAGGACTCAATTATCTGTAAATAAGGTCATTGCAGACTGTAATTCTTAGCATGGTATTAGAGCTAGACCCTCATGTCATGCAACAAACCAATGACAGAGCCTGATTCACTGCGAGCAGATACCCAGACTCCTGTGGCTCCTGCCACATTTGTGACCTTTCCATTGCTCCTCTCATATCCTGATAAATTCCCTTGAGCTTAGAGATTTTCCCAGTGCATTGTGCACACCAGGACTGGGCTGTAACAGAAGAGGCAAAATTTTTCTGCAGCTGTGCTTCTAGCAAAGGACACCCTCAGCATGAACATCAAAACAAAGCATTCCACCAAAAAAAGAACAAAGCTTAGTCCTGTAGCTGTTTTTTGTTTGTTGGTTTGTTGTCTTTTTTAAACCCACAAAACATTCACCTGTAATAGCTATCAGGCTCCACAGAGTGGAGTAGGCTTAATAAAAATCAGTAATTCTTCTGTCTTACCTCTTCTGTAGTGCCATAGTATTGAAGAGTGGTTGTTGGAATCTGGGCTTTCTCTGTTACTGCAGACTTCAAGTCAAAGTACAGGTTTTCAATGGAATTTTTACTGAAGTGTTCAGTCGCATTTCTGACGAACATCTCTGTGCTACTCTTCAGTATATTTTCAGACCTAGAAGTAACAGCATTTGAAGAGGGGGATGTAATTCCAGTACTCCATACAGAAGTGTCTGCATCTTGGAGATCTAAGACAAAGAAGGAAAAGTAATTAAAATCAGCTCTACATTTTTATAAACAATTATTTAGATTCAATAAATGTGACTGATACAACTTCTAAGTAGTTTAAGTGTACCTCTCAGTTATTTTTTTTTTCAGCGCAAACATGTATTTTTGTATCAATACCAAAGTCTGCGAAAAAGAGAAAAACAATAATTTCCCTGAACATTCATACCATTCATTTTAAGGATAGTCTCTCAGTGATTCTGAGGTGAAGGGAAGAAAGGTCATACTTTGCCAATAACAGCACAGTGTTTTCACTCACAGCTTTTTCACTCTCTTGGACCTATTAAGTGTCATGCAGGATCAGCTTTATATTGTTAACTCCTTCCCTGGCTTTGTAAGTACACAGGCCAGATTCTCATCTGCCTTTTGTTGTTCAGGATAATTTTTCAAGATGATTCGTTCAAGTTAATTTTTTTTTTGTTTGAGATATTTGTTCAAGAAAAGTTCCTTGTGCCCACATGGGACATTCCTCTTGCTTTTTAAAATCAGTCCTATGCAGAGACCATGCTAGTCCCTGACTGCTGCCTTTCCAAGGCTTAGCTAACCATCTATTACTTCACTGAAGTATCTGTAAATATGATGGTGGATTTGCTTTTTTAGTCACGTATCCTTCAGAGGAAGCCAAAGTTGCAATTAAAGCTCAGGAAAGATTTTACTACACATTTTTCCTCCACATTTTCATGGCTCTTCCTCCCCATTGGTATGCATTTAATATCCTTTCTTTGTGGTTGTGAAAGCAGGGTTCAAGCTGTGGTGGCCTCTACATCTGGTAGCATCACATTTCAGCTAAGCAATTGGAATTACTCACTGGCCCCTTCTCACAAAAAGCTGCCCTGCCATTGCTGTAGCACAGCAAGTGTGCATTGGCTCAATGCCCAAGACACTTTGTCTGTCCTTGAACTAGGGGTCTCTAGCATGACAGAACCTTGTTTGCTGCTGAACCACTGGGCTGGCTGCCATTTATAACAATTTTAGCTCACAAATCCTCTAAAAACAAAGTAATGACTGGGTTAAATTGCAGCAGAAGCTTCCAAATGCAATTACTTGGTGTGCAATTATGATGTCTTAGCAAGCCAGGATGTGATTACCTCTTACTCAAATGATCAGTAGGTGAACTTCCATGAAATCAACATGATGGGTTTTCTTGTATATGTGTAAATACATACGTTAACATGTTTATATAGAGAAATTTGTAGCACTCTCTTTTGCACGGAGAAAGAAAACTGTAAACCCTAGTATGAGGTGCTTTCATGCAAGTATTTCCTGCACTTGACATGTACCAGTGCATTCACCTGGTACATGGTTCTGGATCTTCTTGAAAAATGTTGGTTTGCTGGAATGGGTTGACACCCAGATTAAATGTTTACCCTCCTTTTATCTAATTGTGCTTCTCCAGAAATAAAAAAAAAAATCTCCAAATCTCCATTTAATTACAAAAAATGTTGATCAAATATTTTTCCAAATCAAGGCAGTGAAAAGAATACTGCAGATCTAATTCTTCTCTCTCTTATATCTATGCAGTGTTTTATTGAAACGTCAGGTCTGGTCCAACCCTGCATGATCATCCTCATGCTGTTGCATTTGCAGAACCCCCTGCAGAGTGCCTATGGTTCAGAGTCTGCTGTGGCCCTGTGTCAGATGCCTTCATGGTCCCCACCAAAAGGACAGGAACAGCTATGTGCTCAAACTCTCATCAGCTGCTGCAACAAACCTATTAGCTGACACAAGCCCAGACTTAGTCTAAATTCCATGTGAATCCCTGTTCCTGGGGATCTTCCATTAGTTGTGGTTCTCTGAAAGTCAGTGGTAGGCAACTAGAAATCCTAGCCCCAAGGCCTCTGCTGGCTCTGTGCCTCTCAGATATGTCTGAGTTCAGCTGGAAGTAAAACCTGCTGATAGAAGAACAGCTGAAGAAAAAGTACATCTGAGTGGTCAGCAAAGGCTTTGGAAAAAAGACCACAATCAGGTTCCTAAACATAGATTGACACATCCAACTTAAAAACATACTAAAGAAAAAAATCTTGGCTTAATTTACAGACAAATAGCAGTGATTCCAACAGGAAGGCTTTTGCGTTCCAAGGCAATTGTGCTTTAGGAAAGCTGCTCCTCCATAAAAAGGAAGCTGGTGCTGCCAGCGACATTTATGGGACTCAGCAGTCAGGGCATAACTGGCATTCTTGGTGCAGGAGCCAAGGAGAGAGCTTGGCTGTCCTGGAAGCTTGGTCCTCAGAAAAGTTCCACCAGCCCAAGGAGGTACCAGGAACAAGCATTGGGTCACTGCACAACCCAACTCCTCTTATTAAACTTGGGGCTATTCTGGGTTTCCAGGTAAAGGATCTTTCCCAGCAAAGACTGACTACAGTCTGTCACCTGTAACGAATAGATGTATATAGCACTATGCCATACTGAAACTTCAGATATATGTACCAGCGCTTCCCACAGATCCTACAGTGGACCAACAGGGTTCATATCTGCCCTCACTTCAAGAAAGTCAGAATCCATGTTTATATTCTCTTACTAAGTAAAACCACTAGTGTGGTCCTAGAATAAGGACCCTCAGTCCTCCTTCAATAGTAGGCACTTAGAAAACTGCATATTATAAGGTCCATGTCAGCAGATTTCTACGCAACTTGAGTTCCAAATGTTTTAACTGGAAAAAAATCACTGCCTGTCTGGACATTAGTAAAGTACACAGAAATCTCTTTTTCAGAACTGTTTAGCATTGTTCCATAAGTCTTTGGAAATCAGTCATAAAACTGTTCATGGGAACAGAACAGCAGCACTGACAGTGACATTGATTGCTAGTGGCTGAATGATATACAGTGTGTGAACATAACATTCTAATCATCAGTAGCACACCCAGAAGAAATGATGACATTCTGACTAAGTGCATAATTCATCCATGGGATGTGCTGCAAACTGCATCTGTCTGCACAGCAGCAGGCTGCTTACAAGGAAAGGAAGTCCATACATTTTGCATGTATGATTAGCAAGAGCACTGATTAGTTGTCAAGCATTGAGAACCCTGCAGTGGTGCCTTCAGACTTAGCTGAGCTGGCAGAGTGCAGCTTTCTGCAATAGCTTACATTGCATCAATCTGCCTACTTTATTAAAGCACAGTTTCAGAAAACTAAGGCTGAATTACTAGTGAAACATAAATTAATCAGATCTTTAGTGTAATAGAAAAAAAATATGCTGGAAGACTGCATACAACTCAAGACTTCAAAGTAGAAGGGGTTGCTTTAAGATCCCTTTATCCTTTTAGATGTCTAACTACTAGTAAATAGACTACAAAGACTATTTAAAAAACATACTTCAGATTTCTCTTGTATATAAGAGTATGACAGAAGAACAAAATCCACTAACTGTCCTTTCTTTCCCATTCAGTGTAGACCTTTCAAAAACTGCAAGTCTGTGCTGCTTGAAAATTTTTCACCTTCTTTATTTGAACGTTGTAGAAGTTAGCAATATTTGTATCCCATGTTAGAGAGGTCAAATGTCTCCAAATTCCAGTCTAATCCTGAGCTGCTCTTTTCCTTGCTTGTTTTTGAAATGCTCTTTCAGCACCAGTGGTAGCAGAACATCCCAGTTATATCTCTGGTGATAACACCACTGCTGTACCAACCCTATTTCTGACACTCTGGATAGTCACAGCTCATCCTGAAGTGGATTTTTGGTCACTGAAAGGCTTCTAGACTCCATTAACTCCATGGATTACACCTCTACTGAAGAGGAGTTCAGAAAGTAAGCTACTATGTAGATATTTAGGGCTTGGTTCAGTTGCCTAAACCTGGCAGAATCTGAACTGCCCTCGGGCCCTCTGCTCAGGACTCTCATAACACCTACGGGAAACCTTTGTCTTTCTGGACTGGCAGTCAGAGATGAGATGGAATATCCCAGAGCATCCCAAATGACCAAAAAGCACCTATGTTAGAACAACTGAAATAAGCCTTTCCTTCAGACACCTACATTTAGACACCTAGAAGCAAAATCCCACTCCAGCTTCTACACAGAGGTCCACACAAAACAAAGGGAGAGAATGTAATAATGAAAAATACCAGTATAGTTGTGTGGAGTTGGCATCTTTGTTTGCACTTGCAGAGGATGAAATCATAAAGCAGGACTTGCCTTACTCCTGGTTGCTCTGAGAAGCTGTTCCCATTGTTCCATTTTTTCCCTATGAAAGTAGCTGAGCTGATTTTGTTCCATATTCTTTGTGCTGTAGCTCAATGAGACTGAAAATTCACAAAAACCAAAGACCTAGAAAATCTAAAATCATATTTATCTTTCAGCTTCTGTCAGTATGCTACTGGATTCTGTACAAGGTTTTGTAATTATGTCCAAGGATTTGATATTGATGCCTCTCTTTGTCCAGGTGGAGCTCAGCAAAAGTGGTCAGACATGTATTGCTTTGACCAAAGAAAGAAGATTCAAATAATTTTTGATATTTCATGGGTTCGCATAAATGTTAGCAAACTCTTTCGCTTAAGAAGTCCTAGAAAATAATAATTCGGACAGATAAAAATGGATATGAGTGAATGTTTTTTAAGAAAAATATTTTGGGTCAACTCAAAGGTGGAATGAAATTATTAATTATCACTGTTCTAATTTATCCTGGAGAAATTTGTAAAAGATACACACACAAAACCCCAACCTGTAGTGAACCTATGAAAGGATTATTGCAGTAACTACAAACACTAAAGGTGTGGAAAAATTAAAGCCTAAAGATATTTATATGATCTCAAAAATGGGTAAGAGTTGCTGCCTTTTCTGTGCTTCTGCCACCTTTCTTTGGTGCTGTTCCACATTCCCAAGAGTCCCAAGAAGATTCCTGTGTCTTCTCTTTCTGTGTTCTGCAGTTGCTACTGCTGCTCCAGTGGTTTGGAGTGTGCTTGGAGCGTGCACTGCTCTGGTCTCTTCTGTGCTCCATCTCAGCCACTGAAGCATCAACAGTGGGATGTAAACTCAATAAGCTGAGGTTCTGATGATGAAGCAAGTCAGTGTAAAAGGGGGTAAGAGGAAGAGAGAAGTCCACATGAAAGAGAAGATACCGGGCAAGAAATAAGGGTAGAAAAGGAGGAAGGAACAGTGGGAACATCAGATGGCACATCAGACTTTGTCTTATACATAGTATCTGATATTTTGTCTATTTTAGAGTGAGAACAAAACAAGAGAGAGAAGGATGCTGTAGTTGTTATTTGAATTCCTTGTCCAACATGTTTTATATCTTTGTAGATCCCACTATGTTTCTTAAGTGCTTGGCACATAACAGTAAGTAATAAAACCTTTCTCCTTTACAATATCAGCTACTGTTTTGAATGTCTTGATATCCATAGCTCTAGGGTTGTCCCTACTATTTATGATATGATAGAAGAGAAATGGAATGGAGAACATCATATTACAAAACAGTTCATGCCATCTTCTGCATCCAGACTGCTCTACAGGCTGTGTGACAATCTCTAGATCTCAGAGCATGACTGCAGGATACAGGTTGGCATTGTGTCTCCTTATTAGAAGTCATTCTCCACTTAATGAATAATTTTTGGTCAGCAGTGATTTTGGGGTATGTTGGCAATATTCAAGGTGCATCTGTTCTTTAATTGGATATCTTACTGAAATAAACACACACGGAGCTTGCAAGAATTGCTCACATAACTCAGGAGTGACATTAGCGTGTGTCAGCATTAGTGGTGCTCTGGGTGCTCCCAAGACATAAAAGAGAAAGCAGTTGTTCTGCAAGTGTTATTTACATGCAAGAGTCTTTATTCTTTTCAGTCATCCTGCTTTCTGCCTCTTCACCTTCCGCATCATTTCCTCCTCCCTGTTTCCATTCCTGTCCCTTCTCTTCGTTTCTGGGCTTAGAGAAGTTCTGAACCCAACAGTAGGCTGGTAAAAAGAAGGCTATAGCACTACTGAGGTTATTTCTCTCACTGTCCAGAATCTCCTCATGGATTTGATGAAAAGTGAAGTCTTACTTTCTTAAAGGAGATTGATACCTCATTGCTCTTCTTCATGTTAGCTGTTTCTGTCAGAGACCAGATTCAAACATGGGTTGGTGTGAGAAGGATTGTTTTCTGCTGGATTTAAAACCATCTCTGAATGAACAGAGATGGGATAGATGCCCAAACTGATTTGGATTTCCACAAACACTCATTTAGGTCAGGACTGTTGCAAAACATGTACATCCAGACACATCTCAGATGGATGATTTGAAATCCTAATCCAAGCTCAAACTTTCCCTAGGCTCAGAAAAATCATGTTTGACATTTGAGTAAGGTCCAGAATAAAAGGTAGTTGCAGTTGTTGGGTTTGGAGCCTGTACTCTATCTGGGCTGATAAGATGTTTAGGATGCAATTCAGTGAGTTATGCTTATGCCAAAATATAACTATTTCTATGAGTACTATGAAAAAAGAGGGTAAATTTTATCTAAATATGGTGTTAGTTAGGAGTAGAGAAACTTACAGCCATTTCAACTCCAAAGATTTTGCTAAGTTTTTACTCTCTTAGATTAATGTAGACCAAATATGTTATTTTAGGTTAAGCCACTGCTGCTTTTACTTGAAGCAGATAGATATTTTTGAAAGACTAATTTTATACATTCAACATTGAAAATTTTGACATGCATATGGATGCCAAGACCAGAACTGGAGCCATTAGATTTTGTTATTGTAGTATGTATTATTATTTGAAAAATTAGTATCTTTGCACTAGTTCCACTCTTTATGAGTTTCTTATATTCATGAAATTCTTAGTTAGGTATTGAGGATTATAATGTTCTGTTGATTTCTTAGCAGAGCTTCTCAGAGCTGTCAAAAATGAGATAACTTACACACTTAAAAAAGGTTTTCAGGCCTGTCTATGGAGAGAATTTCAGGAAAATTGAGGACTTAGCACAGTAAGGGTACTTTGAGAGGGCACAATGAGAGGGTACTTTAATATCTCATGACAACTGTACGAGTGCTTATTGGTCTTAAATCTCCTCTCCTCCGATGGATGATTAAGAAAAAGGATGTAGGGTTACTTATCCATTGTTAGGCCACACTTCATCCAGCTTTCTAAAGGAAATAACACTGCCTGCATACCTCGTCTGAACTGTTCACAGTGCCTTTGAATAAGCAAGCCATACTCACCACACAGGACTTCAAATGATTTTGCCCTTTTAATCTCTAGCATATATGGGAGGGCCGGGATGGCAACTTGGTCTCTTTAATTTCCTGATTCTGCAAGTTGTCCTTTCATACCTCCACTCAGGTGAGTAGTCCTGATCCTATGAGTGCAAATTTGCTGAAAATAGTGATACCCTACCTTACCATAATCAGGAGATTAGAAAAAATGAGTATTTGGTTTAGACATTCTGAAAACTTGGCCACATGCAAAAGTATTGGATCATAAAACATTTTTTTTAATCCTGTAAAGACAAGAATAAACTGCGTGTTCCCCAGTAAAAAGTCTGTAGGTTGTTCTTATTTACTATGAAGAACTGCTTAATAGTGCACAAAAAGAATGTCAACAGGATTGCCAGGAAGGACTGACAACAGGACATTGAATAAAGTGTTATTAAGCAGTATTCAAACCATTCTACCTTCCATTTAGCCATGGATATGGAAACCCATAACTACACAGGTATACAGGTAGGTGTCTGTAGGCATGTGCACAGACCCATGCATCTCAAGGTTCTGTTCTAAGAATTTCTGAGATATTTTATTGAGTTAATTATTTTCAGGGTTTTGAGTGTAAAATGACACTGAGTAAACACATGAATGTATAAGCCATGTCTGTTCTAACCATGCATTTGGGTTACTCAGAGAAATAACTGTGCATGTGTTTGACTTTCAGATGTCTTCTTGCTCTTGACAGATTGAATCTGGATTTGTATGATAAAATGAATGGGGAGGAGAAGAACTTTTATACATCCACATTTTTAAAAAGGACTAGGAATCAGTACCCATAACTCTGTTTAGAAATGAAAAAAGGAAATGATACAATAATAGTGAGCTGAGCTTACACATAAGCACTTTGATTGGGAGCAGAAAAAAGGAGAGACATCCTGAAAATATAAAATGGCTTAAAACCACCACCAATTGTGAGAAAGACAGCACTCATCCCAGCTGTTATTTTATAAATCTCTAAAAAATTTTCAACCATGAAAAGCATTTTTCTGTATGAATATATTATCATAATTTTTCACATTTGAGTTAGCATAACAGAGACTTGTTTATTACCAAAACTTCCAGGATACTTCCTGAAACAAGTAACTTACCTTGCTTTGAGCACAGATTTACATAAACAGGTTTTCCCGTCTCGCTGGCTTCTAGCTGCATCCATGTATGAAGGTATTTTTTACTCTGCTTGGCCATTACCTTCTGACCTTGCTTTGTGAGAAAGAGAGAGCTGTTGGCCACATTCAGGAGCCCATCCTCGTGGCAAGTCCACCTGACTGCCTGGGGACAATCAACGATGATGCTGCGAGATGACAGCGCAGAGCGTGTAGAGATGCTCAGGCACTGGGCAGATTTCACATGGAGGAGCCTGTCATCTGCCATCCACTGCCACTTCTGGTTGGTGTTGGTCATATTGCACTTTTCCATAATGACTCCTCTCTTTTCTGAGAGACACTGCTGTTTCTGGACATGGATAATCAGAAACCCTTCTGGAAAAGGAATATTCCAGAAAAATACAGTAGATTACACATGGTTATTTAACAAAAAGAAAATTCTTGATGATTTAAAATACATTAGCAAATAAATCTCTCTTCCATTTTGTATGTGTTGAACATTTCATGAAACATTCCATAATTCAAATCTATTAAAAAAAAAAAAAATCCAAACACACCACCCACATGATGCAAGTGCTGGTAATGTAAATAATGAGAATGCAAAAAACAAACTATTGTGGTAAGATCATCTTGGCCTTCAATATATATAAAAATGAAAAAAAATTAAACTAGATATAAAAGACACCCAAGAATTATTAATTTCAAATACCAATTCTAAATACCTCCTTTCCTCTGCTTGAAAGCACACAAAGTTCTACATGAGTTCTCAGTCTCTTTTTCTGTTTTACAATACAGACATTTTAAAATATAATTTACTGCCTGGAAATTGTTTTAGTAAAATTCATAGTGTTTCTGAAGAAAACATCTAAGAGGATGTTCACAAATCTGTGTGCCTCTCAGTGCCTGTGTCGTTACAGGAATGGAGGTTATTTACTGATAGGAAGTACATCTATGTTACTGGATTTACTCCAACATCTCTAGCTGTTAGTTTTGTGACCATTCCAATTCATGTAAGATTAGCATTCTGTGTCACCACACTTAAAGATCAACACTAAATATTCATATTACAATGCATTCATCAAAATCCCACAAAGTTACAGAACATGGAACTGTGTATTCCAAATGCAGCCTCCCTGCTCTATCATGTTTAGCTTCTTCTCTTTTTTTAATCTCAGTTACTCAAACATTTCCAGCGTCATTAGTTACAAAGTACTAAACCAAACATGTATTTATTGCCTTCAGCTGATGTTTGTCAAACCCCCGTTTTTACAGAGCTGGGTATTTTCTAACTAAGCATCACAGAAAGCTCCGGTCTCTGAAGGTTCACAAAGTTTAAATAAAAGATAGGAATCTCCATTTTGAAGAGTTTATCCCAAAACTCATCTCCTGGATTGTCTATTAGGAGATCTTCTTAAAAAAAGGAAGATGTATCTCCAGCATAGAAGAGAGTTTATTTTCCTTTGGAAAGAAATCTAAACAGAACAGGCTATGTTGGCCCTGCCCCCCGTTCCTCTTGTATGAACCACAGCAAAGAGGTGATTCTTTTTTAAGTCACCAGCTGTGCTGGAGGGTCCTGCTCAGTGGCAGAAAGAGCAATACAGCAGAGGGGAGGTGAGGAGAGACACTTACCTGAGAATGTCAAGGCAAGACAGGTAGAAACCAGGACGTGAAATAAAGAATCCATTTTCCCTCTAGCAACTCCCCATGCTTCTCTTAAAAAAAACCCACCTCAGATAAGTGAAGCGAAGGCTAGGAAGGAAATGTGCCTTCACAGGGGGAAAAAGTCAGTGACGAGCACTTCCTTCTATTCAATTGTTTTGGGGAGTTTTACAGCACTTTGTCCTTTTATGATTCTTCAGAGTGTGCTAGTTCGTTTATTTTGGAAAAATACAAGCAAAAGAAAGAGAGGTTTTCAAACACCTGGGAAACTGACAGAGACTATATTGAAACTCTTTAGACTAAAAGAAAGGGGATTATACTTTTGTGTAATTTGTTATCTGTGAAATATTACAAGTTTGCAGGTTATCTGGATGGTGCTGGGTAAGTATATCTTGTAATATCCAGGGAACAAACATGTTTTTTTGGTAACTATATGTAATCAAGTAAAAACTCAGTATTGATACTTCTAACTCCACAAGTTCTAGAAGTCAAGTGGAGGGTGGGGGAGAAGGGGAAAAGGAGGAGGCAAACCTCTGGGATCTGTATCGGGTCTTACAGAAACTCCTCCTGAGGAATCAAATGATCTGGGTTTGCCTTCCCATCAGGTGGTGCACCTTGTTCTATGTCAGTGGGAGACTGCCAGTGTCCTCTACAATGGTTCCCAAGTGGTATGAAGCCATGGTAGAGGCTAACCCAGTTGTGCTGGGCTGAGCCCTGTTTTTGGGGGTACAAGGCTGTGTTAACTACTCTGGGCAAGAATGGAGATTTCAGTTAATATTTTATATCAAGTGTAATTTATTAGCAGTATGAAGCAAAGTCAACATCACTGCATTAAAAACTCATTATACCCTGTAAACAGACCTCCCAGTGCTGTAAGTCATAATGCCAACCTTGCATATCTGTTAAAAACAAACTCTTACTGAACAGTAAAGGAAACAGTCATAGCAGCATTTTCTTTCTTGTATAACCTGTCATGGAACAGTCCATATCACTGAAGGTATCTATCTCTGACTGAAAGAGATAGAGCAGATAAACACCATATGCAAAAATTTCCACATTAATAAAAGACAGACAAATATTTAAAATCCTTACCATTTCATATATATGCTACAAAGTTCTTTTAAAAGTAGAATGACTTACACAATTTACAAATACACTGGATTCAGGTCTGTAGCAGGAGCATGTTCTAAGACAATCAACAGTATAGGGTAAATACAAACACACTGAAGAACAGACATTGTGCTCTGCAACTGCTCTGTAAGACCTACAGTAGATACATATTTAATAGGTAATAGTATGAAGAACATATAATTCCATATAAAATATTAACTGCTTTTGAATATTTTCAAAAACAAAACATTTAAATTTTTTATTATCTTTTTTTTTTAAATCCATAATTGAACACTTGCAATTTTAGCAGCAAGAATATTATGTGGCCAAGAAACAAGCTCACCACATAATCAGTAATAGCACTTTACAGTACAGTTGACAGTCCATTCACAAGACAGTTTGCAAACGTCAAAGCATTTATACATTTGTTAAACATTTCTTCTGTAGAAGTCCCAAGGTCCATCTGACTGCATCAGTAGAACATTCATACATTCCATATGGCAGATATCAGCATTACAGAATTAAACCCACCTTTAGATACATACACAAAATTCATGTGTAGTTTCAGTACAGTACCTTCTTTCTGAATCATTTTTGGGAAGCTCACAATACATTCATGTATAGTAAGGGTCCAGCAATCTCTAAACTTTTGCTAAACTGTCCACAATCCTTTTAGAAGTTGGCCTCAAAGGCGTCTTTCCCACTGCAGTAAACTCCTTGAAGAAGCTGCTGGTAGGTAATGAAACAAATTACCTCAAGAGACTACATTCAGCTTTAACCTCCTTGGCATCACTGGACAGCTTCTGCAGAAAGTCTGCTTTCATACAGACTCAGTGCATGGTGCACAAATTCATACTGCTCACTGGTCTGAACCATTCCACCCCTGGAAAGGAAACACATTGAGCTGAAATCTTATTTGTTAAGAGTGCAACAACTTCCACCCCCTGCCAGTCCCATGACCACTAGATAATACAAGCCCTTTTCTAAATTTTTGGCCTAGAGTTTGCTTGAGTAAGTGGGAGATTTGGCTAAGCAGAAGTATTTTCTTCATAACCCATGCCATCCAGCACATACCCAGCATGAAGCATTCCTACTTCCATCAGGGTAAGAACTAGAGGAGAAAACATCTGGCATCTACATTATTAAAAGCTATATTTCAAATTCAATACATTCGAAGAAAATTTTTCTCAGTCACTTGGGCAAGGAAGGCCAGATACATGGATGTAGCGTTACCACCGATGGAGCAAGGAAGTAGTCAGAATCTGACCTTTCATTTTTGTCCTTTACTGAAAATGTAATCTTTGATGACCTGCAGATTGCCTGTGCAGAGAACAGCTCTTCCTGCCCTCTTTCTAATGCCTCCAATGCATCCTGTCTGAACAGCAGCCACTTAAATTTTATATCAGTGAATCATTTCACCACCTACAATACAAAAGAGCTTAACTTGACCATAAAAAGAATTCGTTACAGCCAGCTTGGATTAAATGCCTGCATTTTATACATTCACCTGATAACAATCCCTTTTTCAGGTCTAAGTACAAGGCTCAAGTCTCACATCTCCAGTGCCAGTTGCAGTGTGGTAGGAAGGGGATCTCCTTCTGGAGACAGGGGTGGTATTTAGTAGAAGTATTTAACTCTGAAATTATACTGAGCCTCTTTCTGTCAGTACTGAGGTATTCCAGGTCTCCTTTCTCAAGGAGTGAACCCTCAGGTTTACTTAATTCCACTTCGATTATCTCACCTGCCAGGATATTCAAAGCTTCCTACTCTGCTTCTAGAACCAAGACCCTGGATCATCCTCAGTGTACCCTGGAGCAATGAGTTACCTTTGGGATGATGAAAGACTAAATGGCCTTAGTGGGAAGGAAGACATTAAGATACGTATCACATTTGGCTTCACTTATATCTTCATTGAAACATTCAAACTTGTGAGATATTTGGATCCAGAGCACTGTTGAAGCCAGATATCAAAATTCCCATGAGATCTCCAGCCACAAATACAGTACTGATATACCAAGCTATTTGAAAAAATGGTAAAACTGCCTCAATAAATACTGTATTTTAGTATTAGAGAACTTTATCTAAACCACAGGGTCCTTTTATTTTCCTCAGTGCTACTGGATGACTAAATGGCTGTGTCAGGAAAATAATAATTAAAATAATATCTACTTCTTTAAGCAAGTGACTCTTTCCTGTCTCCCCCAATGAGCTCAGGCAAATGTAGACCATCTTTTAGTGAGCTGCATGTCTATTATGATATACTATTCCTAAGAACAAAATCACAGGTCCTTAAATGATTCTATCTAGCACAAAATACAGGAAGCCATATGAGGAGTGGCTGAGGTCACTTGGTGTGTTCAGCCTGGAGAAGAGGAGACTGAGGGGAGACCTCAGTGCAGTTACAACTTCCTTGTGAGGGGAAGAGGAGGGGCAGGCACTGATCTCTTCTCTGTGGTGACCAGTGACAGGACTTAAGGGAATGGCCTGAAGTTGTGTCAGGGAAGTTTAGGTTTGATATTAGAAAGAGGTTCTTCACCCAGAGGATTTTTGGGCACTGGAAGAGGCTCCCCAGGGAAGTGGTCACAGCACCAAGCCTGACAAAGTTCAAGAAGTGTTTGGATGATACTCTCAGGCACATAGCGTGACTCTTGGGGATGGTCCTGGGCAGGGCTAAGAGTTAGACTTGATGATCCTTGTGGGTCCCTTCCAACTCAGCATATTCTGTGATTTTGTGAAAATGCAGCAGACTCTCAGCCTTGCCAACAAAGACACCCACAAATTCATAACTCTTTGCTGCCTGTTGCCTTCACTGCTCGCCTCTGTGCTTGTCCCCTGCCTGGAAATCCAGTTAGACTGAAGGTGATGAGAGGGCTTTGCTCTGGTCCTCTGTGCTGCCTAGTCTCTTTTCTTCCTCCCCACTGTTGCATCTTGCTCTGCACACACAATCCCTTTCCAGATAGCTTCCCTCTCTGTCTCCCAGAACACTGTTTCCCCAAGATGTTCTCTAAGGGAGTGCACTTCCCAGGTTAGATAAGATGTGTGGAAGGGGTGGAGGAAGGAAACATATCCAGGCAGAAGCACTTGGCAGGAAGGGCAGGTTAAAACAAGTTTGGCTGCACTAGGCTGTTTGAGGTGGTGATCCTTGCTCCTTCATCTTCCTTACTTCTGCTGAAATACATGCCAAGAAGGCATGTATAAAACTGGCTGGGGCTGAGCCCAGCACTACCCCATTTGCCTTGTGGTAGGAAGCATAATTGAGGTGTTATGATGCTTCTGAACCTTGTATAGACAAACCAATGCACATGTCTGTCATCTTAAGGGTACTTGAGTCTTTTACAGAGGTTCAGTCAACTTTGCCTTGTCAGTGCCATTATATGTGGGATTCATAGAATCACAGCATCATAGAATTATTTGGGTTGGAAGGGACCTTAAAGACCAGCTAGTTCCAAATGCCCTGACATGGGCAGGGAACACCTTCCACTAAGACCAGGCTGTTCAGAGGCCCATCTAACCTGGCTTTGAACACTTCTAGGGTTGGAGTAATTACAACTTTTCTGAGAACCCCCACAGTAAAGACTTTCTTTCTACTATCCAATGTAAATCTATTCTCTTTCAGTTTAAAACCATTACCACTTGTCCTATCAGTACAGGCCATGGTGAAAAGGCTTTCTCTGTCTTTCTTATAAGCCCCCTTTTATACTGAAAAGTTGCAAAAACATGTCCCTAGATCCTTCTCTTCTCCAGGCTGAACAGCCCTACCTCTCTCAGACTTCCAAGAGGTCTTCCATCCCTCTGATCATTTTCATGGCCCTTCACTGCAGAAGGACCTTCACTATGGAAGGTCCATGCCTGTTTTGTCCTGGGGACCCCAGGGCTAGATGTGGCACTCCAGGTGGGGTCTTACAAGGGCAGAGTAGAGGGGCAGAATCATTTCCCTCGACCTGCTGGCCACGCTGCTTTTGATGCAGCCCAGGGGACAAATGACTTTCTGGGCTGCCAGTGCACATTGCCAGCTCATGTCCAATTTTTCATCCACCACTATCCCCATGTCCTTCTCTCCTTTGTTCTTGTGCAAGGATCACCTTTAATAGCAGGGAATTATCTGTGACCCCAAGACATCAGTCTGTGCAAATGGCTGTGTCAAAGAGCGTTTCAGGAGGAAATCTGCTCAAGGAAGGAGGTTTCCTCTCCCATGTCCCTAGTGTCCAGAAGGGATATACCCCCAGCTACAGCACCTCCAGGTGTGCAGCTTTCATCCTTTTGTCAGCCTGCACTGCCAGCTCCTCTATGAGCTGCTGGGTTTTCTGCTTCTTTGGGACTCGTTGGGCTGGTGCTTGGAAGAAACAGCCCCAGGTATCCTGAGGCCTCAGGGTCCATGAGCAGCTTTGCTTGGGTAGCAGTGGGTCCTTTACTCTGCCCTCTGGCTTGCTGCTAGTGCAGCTGGATGCAGTCTGCTCCAGAATGAATGTGATGCAGGGTTTGGGATTATTTTTTTTTAAACCTGAAGCGATTAGTCAAAGCACTTAAACAATGAATTGACGCACACTGGAAACTCTTTTCATCCTGTCTGAGGAGCCAAGAGCAAAGTTATCGGATATCATTCCAAGAATGTGCCTTTAAGGTTAAGAATGTGCAAAGTTTCTCGATGTCACAGTAAGTCTTAAAGATGCCTCACATCAAACATTTCCTGTTTCTGTTGCAAAGCATAAAAAATTATCTGGGAAAAAAAGTAAGCTGACCAGACCTGTACGTCTGCCTTTCCACAAATTCACAGAGAGCATGGCTGTATTTCCACCCTGGATCAGGATTTTGAGTGGATGGTCCATTTTCTCCTGTTAGCTCAGCACTGACAATTACTGTCAGATTTGTTCACCCCTTAACTGACACTGAACAACTTAGAAGAAAGTGATACCCGGACATACCCTGCCTAGGAACAGCTCTGTCCTGTCTCATTACCTACTGGAATTTTATTTAAAACTCTGTTTCTAGGGAGGGTAGTTAGTGAAACTATTTTCCAGCATAACTTTCTGCCACCATATGTTTGTTTGGTTTTCACTGAATATGATGGGCAATGGGAATGTTTTGGTAAGTCACTATTGCATCACTGTGAGTCCCTCAAGCATAGCTCTTTTCTCCTGTTGCTTGATTAACTTTGGTAGAAATGTGATAAAAAGGTCACATGTAAGTGGATATGCCTGAGTGTGTTTCTTCCATTAGCAACCTGTGTTTGGATGGTGAAGCTCTGAGAATGAGCCAGCCTGGCCAGATATCATGGATGAAATAGTCAGTGTACCTTTTTGCCAGGTTTCTGGATTCCAGGTGGTCAGATTAAACCATTCTTTTCTGCTGAACCCTTTTTTTTCTGTTTCGTGAGGGCAATCTGATGCACAAAGAATAAATTGGAGCTTAGCTGCTGGCCAGCATAATGAGGAAAGACAACCTCAGCACTGCTCCTCCTCCACCCCATTGCTAATGTTGGCCATGCTGGTACCTACAGCGCAACACAGCTATGGCCACAGCCAGGTCTTGCAGCCAAGTCTAGTGGGCTTGAAGTTCATTTTGCCAGCTTCATGACACATGTAATGACTCTGCCTCACACAGCACCTGCCAATAACCACCATGTCAGGTCTGGGACATCAGGGGAAGTTGGTCTCATCGAGCTTTGTCCACGTAACACTGATACTTGGCCACTTTATGGACCCACAGTCTGAGAGGGCTGGCAGTGGCTACTGTGGTGTTGGGGCTGCTACGCTTTGCCTTAGTAACCATTGTTATAATCTGACGGCCAGGTGAGTGAGATTCATTGTGCAATATAGCCAATTGGAAAAAAAAGAAAAGAAAAAAGAGGTTTTGGTTACTGACTTTTACTCAGAAAAATGTCTTTAAAAATGAAAACAGAGACATACTCTTTGTCTCAGGCAATGCTTGAAGATATGAAGCATTTTAAGCAAGGTCTCTGGAGTCTATTTATATAATCTTAAACCTGAAAAAAACCACAGAAATCTGCAAGAAACAATACTTAACAGTTTCTATAACAAGCTTTGTGTCACAGAGATTGCTGCTATGAATGTTATATTTGGGTCAGATTTCCATTCACTTTCTAAGTTTATCTAGGACACTAATATGTATAAGAAAGTTCATTAGTCGAATCCATTCAGTGAAGTCATGTTGTCAGTTATAGTGCTGAAAATCTGGCTAATATTTCTGTGTCTGAAATAATGACATTGAAATGATGCAGCTGAGACCAGAGTTTGCTTCGACTTCTCTGCAATGAGTTGTAAAAGCAACAAGATAAAGGTTATCTCATAATAAAAATAATAAAATGGAGGAAAACACTACAAATTTTTTTCAATAAGATGAACAGATAATCAGAAAAGAGTGTTAATTTGGAGTTGATAATTTAAAACAGGGTAAGCATTTTCCCCTCAGGATTTCTGTCTTATTTTTTTGCTGAGATTTTTTAGGTCAGTAACCTCCCTTGGCGAATTTTACACTCCAAGTGGCTCATGTTGCCCTGTAAAGATCACATTACAATCTTTAGTATGATGAAATCACGCAGGAGGGGAAGGCAGAGGAGGTGATCCATAAACATGTTCCACTGTATGGATTCCAGTCCTTCTGCAATTCACAGTTCCAATTCTGTATTGACCCTTTGACCTAAGCTCTTTTTCAGCATTTGCACCTGTATGGATTTCTTCCATTTAAAGAAGAAATGCATGTCAGAAGCAGTTAAGATACTTGCAAGGAGATTATATGACCTAGTACATACAGCAGGATAGGAGTCTTCTCTATTCTTGGTGCAATCCTGTTTATTTACTTTATAAAAAATCCTGCTTCCCTGAGCAGAATAAGAAAGAAAAGTACAAGCAAACCAACTGTTTCCATTATGCACAATGCCCACATCCTCCTTTCCAACACAAATCTCTCTTCAGCCATGGTTTCACAAAACAAAGCACTCTGCAACAATGCTGGCTTACACTGTTCCTGCTCCCAAGCTGTGAATTCAGTCAGGGAATTGAACTGACTTAAGAAAACTGTGCAACAAATGCCTTGCTATTTTCTTAGGCTGAGGAAAGTTGCCAACTGAATTCAAACAGGCCCCCAGCACAGCTGAGGGAATAGCAATAGCACCAGATTTGTCTTTTTATGATGCTCAAAGAAACTACACACTGAGTGAGCCTGGATGTCCCTGTCAACCCAGGCTTGAAGATAATACCTTGTCTCCAGATTGCCCCACATGCCTTGTGTACTAGTGGGATGAAGCAGACAGCAGAAAGCTCTAGGAGGGGAAAAGAGGAATGCCAAGTGCCCAGCAACCACAGGGTTGTCACCTCAGGAGAATTTCATTCAGTGGAGTCTCACACAGAAAACAATAAATGTTACCTTGAATATTCAGCTAATGCTGTCATAAATGTCAGCAAAAGTGATGGCAGCCATTTCATATAAAGCAACATTCAACTGTGAAAAGGTTTTCAGAGTCATTACTGAATAATTACTTATAATTACTCAATAATTTCAGTAATTTTTCAGAATCATTTCAGAATAATTGACTGATTTTCAGAATCATTGACTGATTTATGGTTCTTCTGGAACTCACCGATCCACTCGTAGCTGGCAGACAATGCTTAATGCATCTACAACTCCCTCTTCCTTCAACTGCTGACAACCAATGGTCGTGGCAATAAAACATCCAGTTCTTCCTATACCAGCACTGAAAAGAAGGCAAAATTTAATAGGGGCATGGAACTCACAAAACAAGGAGTTAAGTGGAAAACACTAAACAGATAAGAAAACACTAAATATATGAAACATGGAATTGCTAGAACCCACAGTTCCTGGGTGCATGACCAGCAAGGCTGACTTCTCAGCTCATTTTCTTAGAGAAAAATGAGAGTGTGCACTGTTCTAGCAGTCTAGTTGTTGTGGGTAATTGCGAGAGCTACATTTTTCCAGTTTGCACACGAGTGTATGGTGAGAAAAACAATCTTCATTAGCACCACAAAGTCCAAGTATTCTCTGGCCCAGTCCAAGCAAATGATGGAGAGATGCACTGACATAGCGGAAAAGCCCACCTACAGGCAAAAGTCAGTGGGGCTTTATGTTTAAAGCCCTTAAAGTATACAGGGGTTCTGCTAACAATACCTCTAACTATGAAGGCAAAAAGGGCCTAGACCCATGCTGATGAAGTTAACTGTCTCTCATGTGATTCTGCAGGAGGGAGAAAGATTTGGTGCTGTAGCTCTCCAGGTTTTCTTGATGCCTGCTGGGAAACAGCCATTTTGGCATTATTTTTATCCCTGAGCCTTCAACACTTTTGAGAATCTCTGCCCCGCTCTGTTTCTTGCTTAAGTAATGTGGAATTCAGTGCAGCTCATCGCTGTCATGCTGAATGGCAGGAAAATGGAGTTGGGGGCCAGATCTTCATATCCCTCTCACTCAGATAAAAAGGGAAGAAACTGTCTGACTAGAAGATGGAGCGTGAGTGAGTTTTGTAGACCATAATGTAGTGAATATATAGATAATGAGTTGTGACTGAAGAACTATGAATTTTAATCCCAAATGAGTTATCTGTCTTTAATCATTAATAAATTCATGCTCATGATTACAGACCTTACCGTTGCATCACTCAGCTCAGTAAGATATCTCATTCTTCTGAAGACCTCTATTACTGAAGATCCTTACTAAAAAAATGGGACTCTCAACAGCCATCCATGGATTTGGTGCATTGTTCAGGGAAACTACAAATCCTGGTAAGAACAGCTGCATAAAATTTGGAAAAGTTGCTTATTCATCACATTGTAGTTTTGAAAAATGTGGGTAGTTCAAATCTGGCTTCCACTTTTCTAGATCTCCTAAATATGGAGTTGAAAAGAGTTGTTTGAGATGATGAGTTCTGCTCTAATGTACTTCTAGGAAAAAAGGTATTATCCAAACTGTAAGAGATGTCATCACAGTTATGAGACAAACCAAGTAAGGAAACACTGCCTTTATTTTTACATTCTATTTTGCTTCATCTACTCCTTTCCACCAATATAAAAAATCCAGGGATACTTCCTACTACTTAAGTTGCAACATGGGGCAATGAATCAATATAAAGAAATAAAATGGGATTAAATAAGAATTATTAGAAGGGCATTCTCTGGTGCATTACAACTTGTGTGACTAACACTCTGCTCTTGAGTACTACATAACATTTTGATCTTGGGTATCCAACCCACTGCCTTGTGAAAAACTTCACAGATTGTAGTACTGATGTGTTTTGGTCTCCAAATTTGTACCTAGTGCTTGCTCTTCAAAATACTTTTTCCAGCAGGTCTTTCAAAAGCAGAGTTCATTAATGGAAATGGAGAACAGTTCAGAAGCGATTTGCTAACAACAAGGGAATTCTCTCCAAAACTCAGATCCTCAAATATGAACTGAAAAAGTCAATTAGCATGAGAAGGAACTGGAAAATTTTGCTCTTCCCCAAAAACATTCTTTGTTTAGGAGGACTGTTTGATGTGATTTGCTGTGGCCTTGCTTTGGGCAGTCATTTAAGAGAAGGATTGGCTAGTTACCTGCAGTGCACAACAACAGGCCCTCTGTCCGGTGATTCCACCCTGTCCTCTTCTACATCCAGCATGAGCTGCAGCAGAGGCTGAGCGCTGTCGGGGGTTTTGTGGTCTGGCCAAGATGTGTACCAGTAGTGTTTCACATTCCGGGACTGACTCCCTTGCTGAAAATAATGTGAAGATTTTATATGAATAATTCCTTCTAGTTCTTTCAACGTTATGGTAAAAAGACAGTAAAAATATTAAGAGAGATTTAACAATTTTTTTATATTAGACTTGAAGGATGCACTTGCAGGGAACAGATGTGCTTCTAAGGACCCAACTGTAAGAAGGGTTTGTGCATCAGAAAATGTGGCTTTTTTACAGCTGTGTCCATCTAACTACTGACTTCATGACTGTGTTATTAACTGGAAATTGTCAGAGGTCTGTGTTATATCAGCAATAATATCTAGAGAGAATATCTTGATCTCAGCTTCTGAATTTCTAATTATGTATTTCTACCTTTTAAGGTCATTATCATAAGGGTCTATTATTAAAACTAGAAGAGTATTTAAGTTAAAGGTGCAAAAAAAGTGCCCTTCTAGATTAATCAGACATCCCAGTCTGTCCAGTTATTCTCTCCAACAGAGGCTGCTACCATTTACGTCAACAAGCAAACGGGCTAAATATGGGATAGGGTAATTTGTGTTGGATGATATGACTTCTGCTCACTTCTCACTGCTGGAGCTGAAACACCAAACAAAATTTACCAGTCCATTATTTATTGTAATGCTATGTCAGGAGCAGCAGATCAATCTGATAGCATGTAAGTGTAATATGGAGAGTAACTCAGATGAGGAGCATCTGTCTTACTTTGCACAATTAGTCTTCAGTCAGAGTCATGAAAACATGAAGGTTTCCTTATATACTACTTGTATTTTTAGCTTCTCAAATGGTCTACAGATGCACTCAACACACAACATGAGCAGCGTATCTTTTATAGATACTAGTTCTTTCATTAACTAAAATCCCTTTACATTGCCTGACAAACATAATTCAAGAGGGTGAAACTTGCACCCTTTCTGAAGCCTTTCTTATTGCCAGAGTAATACAAAGTGACAATACCATAAGTATTCCAGTACTTTGGTCTCAACAGTACCTTGCAGCTTCGTATCCTGCAAAAATTTATGCCCTTCAAAAAACTCACCACTTTAACTTCATTTAACATTAAAAATATAAAGCTTTACAAATTATGTTTCTCAGATGCAGATTGTTACCTTTATAGTAAGCTGACGGACAGTGTAGTTCTTGCATTCTTGCACACTGTTAACAAGGACTTCAACCTTCCCATAGATTCCTCTTTTTTCTGGCCAATAAAGCACGCACTTCTGGAAAGCAAGCATCAGTGTTGTCAACAAACTGGACCCTGGAGCCATATTCATACCTAATTTTTACACAGAATGTATTTTTCCGGAAAGTTCAGATGAATTCAATAGAGGTGTTATTCATATTTGAAGTATTGCTAAATAAGATGTTGCAGGGTTCTTAATGAATGACTTAGGCCTGGTTTTCAGGATCTGAGTTTTTCTATCACTGAACCCTTTGAACAGCTGTTTTTATTCTTAAAAGCTTGATGAAGTTCAGTTAAAGGAATTATTTTCCACATTCAAACTTAGAGATTTTTTCCCTAGAATATTCTTTAATTCATAAAATTAAACTTACAAAGTTTTCTCTTTACAAATGGGATTTCCTTCTGAGTAAGAGATTCAGAATTTTTCCTCTCCTCACAAGAGTTTTTATCCTCTTTAGTCTCCTGAGCCCTGATATAAGAAAGCATGTAAATGTGCCCTTAGATCTTACTGAATTCTATGGGACTTAATGTGCATGTTAAAGTATTTTGAAGAATCTGAGTTGTTTACGATAGAACTTTCTGAAAATGAATGTTTAAAAAATCCATCAGTCTTGCTAGAGCTACACAGAATTTTAATGAATCAGTAGTGTTATACTATTTCAGCAATGTATCTGACAAGTAGCTACTAAAAAGTTGAAGAAATAGTATTTACATTATGAAACACTTTATTTTTTCCTTGCAATAGTTTGATTATCTTCAAGTCAACTGCAACTTCATTTTCATTTCAGTTAGAGTATCTCTAGAGGCTAAATGAAAGCATGTTGTAAAATACTACTCTAAAAATAGATGCTTATTCCCTTAAAAGCGTAAGGTGTTTGAAAGTCACATTTTCTGAAATAATGCTGGCCAGTCTGAGTTGTTCATTAAATAAGAAAAATACCCTAATCATTAAATAAAACATTCTGGTTTAATATCCAATCCACAGGTAAAAAAAAAAAAAAAAAAAAAATCTGAACAAAACACCAAAAGAACAGTTTCACAGTGGTAGGAATCCCAGACAGAACTCATTTGTACTTCCTCACAAACTGTTGCTGAAGCAATTGGTATACATGTAGACAGCAGCCTACATTATGCCGCAAAATGAAACAATCCCTTTAACATAATTAATTGCCAAAAAGTTTAACTCCCAGTAAATCCTGCTAAATATTACCCAAAAAAATAATTCTTGAAATGCAAGACTTTACTACCAGGTGTGATATTTAAGCTGCTACTTTACTGGATAACCCAACAGCAGATTGCACTGAATCATCTCTGTTGTATAAATACTTTTCTAAAAATAGATGCTCATTACCTTAATAGTGTAAGGTGTGTGAAAGCCACATTTTCTGAAATAATGCTGGCCATTCTGACTGATTTCGTTCAAATCCTGTCTTTTGCAGAATTACTCGAACATCCTAAATTTGCTGTCTCCCCGAAGAGATCAGGAGTGGCAATAAAATACTCAGAAATTTGTATGAAAAAGAATGTTCACAAGCTCCACAGTCTACCCATGTGACATGTATAGCTACTATCATCTGCCAGATCTGCAGTTCATGCCCCTCCCTGGGAGTGCAGTTTTCAGTGCTAATATGGAAAAAAGAAAAGTCTAAATACACAATTGTACCCTGACAATCAACAATAGTTGAGTAAACTCCTGAGACTTCTTGATAAATGTGAGCATGTGACGCTCACTACAAAGCCTTCAGGCACTCCAGAAGAGTGTTTTTCTTGACTCTTTCCCAGAACTGAAATTGGCAACTTGTGCTGGGTGGACAATGAAATGTGGCTATTCATTAAAATAACTTTCATTTTACAGTCCGTCTACATTTAGTGAGATACAATGGATTATTTTTAACACTGTCGCCATGCATATTTTAAAAATACTGCTTGCTACTTCTTGCTACTGCTTTAAAAAATAGTCTTGAAAACAAAAGGGGTGTAAGTTGGTTCAGGCACTTCTAAGGAGACAGGTATATGGGAGAATTAATGTGGTTTTGAAAGTTAATTGCAAAAAAAAAATGGGATAAAGATGGAGATAGGAGGGATAAAGTTATCAGAGATAAGGAAAATAATATACAAAATCTCAGGACCATTGTCCAAAAAAAGTAAACTGCCTCTAGCTGTTACTTGAACATAGAATAAATTTCTAATGGTCTGAAGTAGGTATATTTTAAGCCTGTTCAAAAGTCAGACACAGTGGAGGAGAAGTTTGGTGTCTAGCCTCATGTCTGCAATCAGTAAAAACTCATTGCATATAGTATCTATCAGAAAAAAGGAAGAATTCACCTGTTCTTATCATCACACAGTCCTCCACCTCAACTCTCTGTGCTGGTCCTGATTCTGTTCCTTGCTCTTTCAGACTGCAGTTTCCCTTTCAGCATATTCATTTATTACAGCACTTTCTAAATAGGTAAATAGGTCACATATTTTGTGAGTTGGGGTTGAGCATACAATTCCCTATGTAGTCAGCAAACATATAACAGCCATAAGCAGGATTTTTTGAAAATTACTTTGACTGAAAAAAAGAAAAAATCCTAACCAACTAGCAAGGCACCCAAAAGCCTGGGAATCTTCTTACTTTCATGTGGAAATTTTAATCTTCCCACCATCCTTTAAAATTGTTAGCTCTCTGGTAATAAATGATTACTTATTTCTGATCTGGTGCCTGACCTTTTCTTTATTTTTTATTTTAAATAAACCAGCATTCCCTGACGAACAGAAAGTTTATAAAAGAAACAGTATCTTACATGACTTTTAATTGATTTCAGCCTTTGTCCTTCCCTCTGTGATAGGGCTGCAGGCTTAGGCTCTCTGCATTCCCTCTCCTGTTTCCTGGTATGCCCTATCCCATGCCTGCTGGGTGCCAAGCTTCATGGGACAGCTCCCGAGGAGGACCTCCATAACCGAGTGGGATCTGGCCCTGCCTCAGTTTGGGGCTGGCAGCTGTGATTTGCCCCAATCTGGTTTTAACTTGCCAGAAGTGCTCCTATTGCAGCCTGGACCCCAATTCTGCTGAAGAGAGGAAGGCTCTCTCAGGTGACATGGCATTTATCTACTTTGCATTCCCTGGATGTGGACCCTGAACAAAACTGGTTTAACAATTCTCAAGTATTTCTGCAGTTGCTTTACTTCAATTCTGTTTCTTGTGTATTTGTCCATAGAGCTATGCCTACAAATTTACACATTAAATGTCCCAATAACTGGGCCAACACACAACAGTGACTAATAATAACAACAAAGCTTCAATTCCAGAATGCCTTTTTAATCCTGCCCTCTGTTTACTGTCATACTAACTAAAGCAGGAGAAGTATACTTTAAGAGGGCTTGCAGGATTTGCCTTCATGTGCTAACATCCTCAGTCTTAGGACCAAATCTTTTTAAGTTCTTCCAAAACTCAAGACACATCTATGGTACCAATACTCAACTAATAAATAATCTTCAAAAAGGCTTATGTTAAGTCTGCAAAAGTAGGATTTCCAAATTCCAAAATTTACTTGGCTATGCATGGATAAGCATGCCTATAGACCAACTGAAGGAAAAAAGGTTACATGAAATACAATATGAGCTTTAAACAGTGAGTTAACAAGACTGTACTAGATAATTACTGACTGATAGAAAAGATTTACATTATCTGAGTTGAATAAACATGCATCTGTCAGTACTAGTCCTTTCTTCTTGCAGAATGCTGCACAGTATTCTTTATTTATGCTTCCCAAAATATGTTTTCTGGTTAACAGGTAAAGTTGCTAGTAAGTTTTGAAGGCAGATTAAATGCATATTATTTATGGAGTACATAGAATAACTACAAAAACAGCTGATACAACAGAAGTCTATATAAACTTCTCTATAAAACTATATGTGTCTATAACATTCTTATACTCCACATATTTGTCTAAATTCCATTGCTCAGTTGTCTTGACTAAACTCAGTAATATATGAAGATTATATTTGCCTTGTGGGTAAAGCTTGTAAGATTGTGTCCTAAAATATTACTACCTTCAGTTGGTGTTTTATCTCATCCTCTTAAGAGTGGGAGGGATCACACTTCGGAGGTGACTACTGCTCTTCAGTGGCCAGGGAGGCTATGCTACATTGCTAGATGAGATGTGTTTTTCCTAATATTTACCCTAAGATTACAGCCTAGATTTCAAAGTTTCTCACTAGTAATTCAGGCAGAAGCTCCTTTGCTGTAGACTGTCCTTGCACAGGTAGATCTTCAATTTGTTCAGACATTGTGTAGTTTTGAGGACAGGTTTTAAAAATTCTGCTTAAAATACTCAGAGCACCCATAGTTCTTTCAGCATTATTCTTCCTTACAAATCAATCCTCTTTTTTTAATCAAACTTCTGAATGAAAAGGAAAGAAAATCCCATAGTTTAATGCTGCATGTTTTCTTTGTACAGCTGAAATATTTTGCTCAGCACTCTACATTCATATTATATCTTCACCCATCTTGCAAAAACTGTTACTACAGCAAGTCTTCACCATTTTTTCATCTGATATATGGAAGTAACTCTATGTAAACCTTTATTCATCATCATTTCACACAATCCCATTGCTAATGCAAATTTGTTACATTGATACATTGAACTAAGACGTTAATGTCCCAAAAATTTTACTTAGGCAAAATAATTAAATTTATTGTTGAGATTAAGGTTTTTCATGTGTCTCATTTGAGAGCCCCTTCATTATACATTACTTCATACATTACAGTACATTATAGCTCAAATGGAGGCTGACTGGTATTACACCAAATGAAGGATATGGCTTATACATGAGTCAAGTATGGAGGTTTATTTTTTCAGGGGTGGATGTGGATGAATATTCTTTCAGATATGAAGGTATTTTTATGTGTGCATACTGCAGATGTACCTCCTTGAAAATGATGGAAATAAAGCAGACCATGGAGAAGAAAAATATCAAGTGCTGTTGTGCTAAATAACACCTGCTCTTGCCTTCTTTATAGAGAGAAGTATTGTAACATGACAATAACATGCTGAGCACGGCCAATAGCTAAACTGTTCTCATTACAATGACAAGCAAAGTTTCAGGAGGAGTCTGCTAACGGTGGGAGAGTTCCTAAGGTTTCTAGACAGGGCAGGACAGCTTGCACAAACACAGCCTCTCTATATAGCCTGGGAACGCCTTGAGATTCCTCACCCTTTCTATTAGGAGGAAATTACCATTGCCAGGCACAACAATGCCGATAAACACCAGTGCCTAGAGCCTGCGTAACTCAGGTAAACACAGGGTTTCCTGACATGATGAAAACCACTGGGCACTTCTTTCAAGTCATTCTTCTTACACAGTGTCAGATGTGAGTGTTTAAACAGTCAGCATTTCCTCAGTGAAATACTTACTCTTTTGGTTGATTAGGCTGGGATAAGTTTGCTGTGCTTTCATGATTAATCTTAAATGGAGGCTTCTGGATACTTGCTTGAACAGTCTAGTGCAAAATGGCACCTGGTTTGGAAATATGTTCTGGAACATTTTACAGGACCAACCTCCTTTTTACAGAGTTTCTTAAAATCCCCTGAGTTTTAAGTTCACGTTAGAAGTCCAAACTTAGGGTGACAAAGAGTGAAGTAGCGGTCAAGGGCAGAAGAAAGAAGAGTATGAGAAGAGTATGTCTACTGAGTTCACACTTAAATGGAGCAGTGAGTTTGAGCCCCGGGAACACACTTATACTCTTGGTCCCTTGATCACTCAGATTGGAAACTTTGCTTGAATAAACACTGTTGCTCTATCATCAGTGCATCTGAGTTTGAAGAGCAGGGGTGTGAGTGTAGGAGGGCCAACACAGCCTCAGTGCTTACCTGGCAAGGTGCGGAAACTTGATTGAGGCACTTATCTGGAGCTGGGAATTGTTACTAAGTCTAGCAGTTTGGACTCAAGAAAAAAGTCCAGCTCCTTTATTTCTGTCTCACTCTTGTCCACAAGTCCTGTAAACCACTTCTTTAACATTCAGTCTTCCAGAACAGAGTTTTGTGTTGGCCCTCTGCACTGGAGAGTGATTTTTGTTCCTAATGTTTGGTAGTTAGAAATATGGACACAGCCACTATCAAGGAAAGCCTGACAAAAATTTTATATGAATACTAAATAAAGCCATTGAAGATATAGTTTGGAATAGATGCAAAAGTCACCGAATGTGTAACAGGCAGTTAGTTGGCCATTAGTCATTAAAATGCAATTGTCAGCTCCAATTGGTACTAAGGGAAAGAGCCATGTATTCCCTTTCTGGCTAAGCTCCTTCATGGTGTTGACATTTGGATGCCCAAACTGTATTTCTGGGATGGTCCAGAAGATTTGTAATATTTGGAATGGATTAAAAACCTGCCATTATAGTGAAGTGCAAACTTCCACCATGTCAGGAAAACTGTAATCTTAACATTAACCATCTAATCTTTATATACCAGAAAGTAAAAAGAAGTACATAAGAGATCAACAGATAAATTAGGTGTTCCTTATAAAATTTTAAACCAAACAGCACAGATCTAGAAAATGGAATTCCTTTTTGTGGCTTTTTAATACATCTCATAATGTCTATGTGATTGCACTTGGTGTATTTGGCTACCCCATCGTTGCTTTTCACATAGCCTACAAACAGATCCTTTAAGAGCTGGTTATTTGCTAGCTTCCTTCCATATCTGCTAAGGTCCTTTCTACAGTATGCAGGCATAGGAATAATTTCTAAGTTTGGCTAGTTGTCATACCTCATTTTTTTCTTTCAGCTTTGTGATCATAACAATGACAGGGCTGTCTTCTTGCCAAACCATCTGCCAGAAATCATTCACGGTATTAATCATGGGTCCCTGAGTTGCAATGAAAGCTTTCTCTTTACCTCCATATCCCTGGTTTAGAAACAGATACAAAAGAATTTACTTTAAATTCTTGTGGACAATCAATATTGCAGGTGAATCTTCTAAAAGAGATGAAAAATTTACCTGAAATTAAAAAAAAAAAAAGTTATTTGAACTGAAAGCAGTTATGATTAACAGTAGAGCAGATCAGAAGTTTTTCAGTAGAACAATTTTTCCTCTGGAAACTACTGATTTGATGAATTTCAATGGTCCTGAGAATACATAAATCCTCTCAAATTTCCCTGCTTACTTGGCTTCTTTTGGCTTACTCTGTTCTCCAAGTTGTTGGGGCTTTCCATCATCCATCACTTTAATCTATGATTTATATTGTGACAGTGTTTACAAGATAGCTTATACTCAACAAGCTACAGGAAGAAAATGAGAACTATAAAACTGGTTTCTACAAAGATCCATGACAGAAAAAAAAGATTTAAAATGCATGAATGCTTGTGGAGTCAAAGACTCTACTATGCCTCTTTGCTAAGGCAAAATGCCTTTATGAGATTTTATAGGAGGGACAACATAACAGTATAGGGAGTCTCAAGCCACACAAGTGTGTAGGAGGTCAAAGAAAGGTCAGGCAAACCGTGGGGAAGCAGAGGAGAGGGAAATACAAGGAAAAAAGGGGAAAACAAAACATAGAATTCTTATTTTTTGGGTGAAAAGGAGAAGTCATGAGTTTGTGTAGTGACAGGGTGCCCAACAGTAATACAGGAGAGCCTGGCAATGTCTGAAGGGAATGAGTGAATGGATAACAGCTGGAGATGGTGTGGGAGCCTCTAGCCTTGGAACTTCCTTTTGAGTGCCTTTCTCCCTGACAGTTGTTGCTCATTGCAAGAAGCAATGCGATAGAGCCTCAGCTGGCACAAATTGTCTTCCTTCTGCTCACCAATCTGCTTGAACCTACTTTGTCCAAGATAGGTTTGTCAAGATCTGGCAAGTCTAATGATTGTGTATACATAGCTGGGAAATTTCATTTTATTGCTGGGTTGTATTTTTTCTAGTTGCTGGCAGTTCAGCTGGTGCTAACACCAGGAGAAACCACCATATGTGGGCCTGAGAGTGGTGACATGGGGAAAAGGGAGACCTCAGAGGACTGAAAACAATGCCCAGTTCATGGAAGACTTGCTCTCCAAAGAGAATTGCTCTGCTTAGTTACATGATGATGTCTTCTTATGAAATGCTAAAGTATAGGATGCAAAGTGAGGCAGGGTAAGGGGCACGGGGTAGGTGTACATGTATATTAATGCACTGTTATTTAAATAAGCAACATCATTGCAGAGCTCTGGGGCCAAGTTTCCATTGCACTATCACATTTATTCCAGCTGAGGGTCTGGATAATAACTCTGACCAAAACATTTAATTTTGCAGGTAGAGGACTATATTCCTAAAACATGATTGAAGTAGTTTCTTAGTAGTCTATTTAGCATACACTGTGTCATAAGTTTAAGAAAGCTCTGTTTGTGTGTGTGTGTGAGAACAAGGTTTATAACATATCTGATACTTAGAAATAATGCTTTCCAACAGGGTTCATGCCGGCAAAGTCTTTGTATTATGTGACCAATATAGGTAGTAAAATGTGAATAATTGTGTGTGTTGTGGGCACACGTGTATATTTAGCATATCTGTTTATGCTCCTTTTCACAAACTTGTTACAGCATTTATTTAATTATTTAACTGTTGATTTCAGGACCATCAATTGATATATGGAAAATACTGGTATCTATCACTGTTAAAAGGTAACCTTCTTTTCTTTATTATAAGGCAGTCGGACAACATTAAACAGTAAATACCAAAGGAAACAAATAGTATCGCATGCATTTCTTAATTTTTTTTTATAAACTATTTGATAAATAATTTTTCTACTGCAACCATTTTAGTACATTCATGACTGTGATTTTTGTTACAAATGGCTCATTAAACTATTTCTATGACACCTATGCAGACAAAAAGATTTGGAATTATCAGTGATGATGGGTAGGAATAAAATGAGTGGCTCCTTGGCAAAGTCAGCTATTCACATGGCAAATAAAATATTGTCTCAAAAGTACATGAAGAGGGTACATTTACTTACCCTAATGTAGTTAGCATTTATGTAGGTACTCAAGGAGTCAGATGGATTTTTTGGTTTCAAATACACTCTGCTTAGAGGATCTATGAGCACAAGGAAGATGGACATTGAAAAGAAAACCCATAGTTAGAAGATTTCTATAGAGAATCAAAGACTTGCTGAAGAAAAGAATCTACTATTACTTGGGGTCGCCAAGCAGTAAAGTATTATGCACCAAATTCTTCCCTCTGCAAAGGAGCATCACATGTAACTAAGGTATCCCTATACTGCAATATGCTGGACTTAAGGAGAACCATCTCAGCAAGCTGTGGGCATTGAAGCAACACTATCAGGTCCAGGTAATGCTCAGCAAGGTCTAGTCTGCCTGTGCTGCGTCAATCTGACCTGCCTAGACTGTCTCTGAAACCTGTGTCATATCATTGTACAAAGGTACATAATTACACCAAGTCCTTTGGATTTGACTGAAGCTGTAGTGTTCCATGACTACGTTGGACAGTTGGATTTAAATTAAGAAAAGCTCCCTCTGCCTGGGATGAAATCATATATGTGTTTTTATACCAATTTAAGTTCACTGTAAGGAGCTGGACTAGGTAATCCATATCCTTCCCTTCAGTCCTATGTCCTCATCTGACACAATTTGTGACCATTCATGTGGATTGGACACACAATGCCAAAATACAGGAACATTTTTCTTCAAACTACTCTTTCCTTTAGTGTTGGATGGTCTAGAATGGAATGGGGCCCAGTTCTGTTAAGGAGAGAACTGGGGCTTACTAAGTCCCTCCTGCAAAGGAAGGTTTTACTTGCTCATTTGTGATGATGTGATCCCTTATGTAATACCATTTTGGGATTAAAGCCAGTAAATTCTCAAGCACAGAATATAACAGAAAGGGGTAAGCACAAGGGGAGTGAGATGCCTATGTTGTGGCTGTTTAAGGACACACTTTGGCTTTCTTCACACCTTTTCTGAAAAAATATTCTACTACTAACAAAAATTACATGGAAATAGTTCTGTCCTGAAAAAAATTTCTTTTCTTCTGGCAATTTGCTTAAATAATTAATTTGAATTAGTGTTTTTTTGACAGTATACAGATGCCTATTGGTTTGGAAATAGTCTCTGGATAGCTGCTTCACTAAGTGCAGTCTAAGCTATGTGTTTAAAGATACATACATGGATGCTGAGCTGGAAAGTCATAAGAAAACACTTCATTGTGTGGCCCCACTCTTTACACAAGACATATAAAACTGATGTACAAATGCTGTAGCAAAAATCTGTTCCTAAGAACAGATAAAACCTTTGCAAATCAAAGGAAGAGGAGGGATGATCCCAAACATAAATTATGTCCTTTTCTCAGTGGAAGTCACAGGAGCCTCTTGGACAGGAATAGAGCCTTTGTAGAACCCAGGTTGATGTTTTTGAAAGTATGTTTCTTGAAATATGCAAAAGACTGCATGACTTCTAGTTCAAAGTCTGTGCATGGAAGTTTTGTCGTTTGCAGCTAATCGCACTATGTGAACCTTTATTAGCTGGTGTTAAAATTGCTTTGTACTAGCTTTTCCAACTTTTTTCACTTAGAGCTTTTTTTCCCCTTAACAATATGAGGACAGGAAACATCTCATTCCTTTTCAGCACAGAGTGGTTATTAGCCATTTCCACAAATGCCTCAGGCTACGTGGCCTTGAAAAAACACCCACTTCCTCTAGCTCACACAATGCCTCTGATTCTGGTGTCACTTGACCCCTACCTTAAAAAACCTCTTCCAAGCAGCCTCAACATCCAGTTTAATTACCATGTCTTCAGATAAATCCCTCTGTTACCAGGGAGCAGCTAAAGCAGTTTCACAACTTTTGAGACCTCCTTCCAACTCCAATCAACGAAACAAACTCTGCTTCCGAACAGGAATCTTTTATAAATTAACAGTCCTGATCAGTTGCAAAATAGGCAAGTGCTATAAACTGAGCTCTGAGATGAGGAAAACCTGAGCAATGCTAAAGATCCAGAGCCACTAAGCAATCATCAGACACAAATGGAAGTCATTAGCTTCCTCCTGAATGACAAATACCTTGGAAGCAATAATCTTTTCCTCAAGGATGGCAAGGTCTGAGAGTCTGAAGCTACAGCAGAAGGACAGATGGTGGCAGCAAGGCTGAATTTATCAATGTTTGTAAAGCATCTTGAAATGCAGCAGAGGCATTAAACACTTAAAATTACTAATACAAAATGTCTTCTACAGTTTTACCTGAGGCAAAATTACTGCTGTTTCCTTCCATGTATCTAGGAAGTCTGGAATAGTCCTTCCATTAGAGTTAGAAGAAGCTTCTTCTAACTCCATCTTTAACAAATTAATATTGTCCTGACTTTACTTTGGAGGAATAGGAGGGTCTTAAAGAGGCTGTAGCTTGCCCTCATGAGACTGCCCAGGGACAACAATCAGGGCTGTATGGTAGTGCTGCTGGACAACCTCTTGCAGTGCCATAGATACTGGAGGATTCTCCACTCCATAAACACCATTTTGTCATGAAGGCATGGGGTTTTGTCTCATTGCAAAGGCTGTGTTCATTGTACTGTGGGTATAATGTGCTGTGGTCATTTTTCCTTCTTCCATTTCTGCTACTACTATGTCCTGAATTCCTTAGGGCATGGGCAAGTTTGCCTTTGTAGCACTTTCAAGATAAGTAATTCGTTACTCCTAGTCTTATCCTAGTTGCCTAACCAACAGCAGGACAGAAATACTGTGAGAAAGACTGTCCTTAGACTGTTTCTGCTTTTTGAACAGGAAAGGAAGACAAAATTTTTGTGAGGCAGACTGGTCTCACACTTGCAGCACAAAAGTTGATAAATATTGAAATTCATTCACCTGCTTGCAGTCTATAAACAAATGATGAGTACTGTGGTATTACTGGTATTATTTGTCAAACATTGTAACACAGAACATTGAAGAATAATACTAGACTGCATTCCCAACCTCTGCCAGGTAGGGAGTAGGCTCTCAGACTTTTGAATAATGCAACTGCTTCAAAACAACTCATGTATAAAACACCTGTAGTCGAGGCATCATTTTTTTAATCTTATCTGAATTATTTCCTGGTAGTTCCAATATAATCCAGGATTTCTCAATGGAAAACTTCACTGATTTATCACGGTGAGCACTTCTGCATTTAAAACGTGCTCCAGCATTACAAAATAAAGTTTCATCCTTGCTAAGGGAACCTTCCTTATCTACTGAAAATATGGTCTGCTTAATATCCATTTACATTTTTAATTATGCAGTCTAATGCAGATCAATTATTATAATACTAGATCTTTACAAATATTGTAGATGCTGTGATACTGGTGACCCTGACTAGGACACGTTTTGTTGACTCACATGGATATATAAAAATGCTTTGATGAACCCATGTTGAATTCCACTAAGAAAAAACTATTTTTCCCTTCTGATTTGTGTATAGGATTTTGTTTCTTTAGTCTCTGAAAGTCTGCTGATGGTCTTATTGGCTTCATTAGGGCGAAGAACTGGAGCAAATATGACTGTTTGTAGTCAGGACTGGGGAATGCAAGGGATCTTGAAAATTCTGGGCATCAAGAAAACAGTTTTCAAGCATCTGTCTATATGCTTTCATAATCAAGTGCTTTGTTCATATGATTTAAATTGAACATTCCTCTTGTCTTTAGCTGGAGTGCCAGAGCCAGTTTATCACAAATACTTCAAGCAGCAGCTTGTGGGCTTTGGGGTCTGACCCTCTAAGTGCTTTCTATCTTCATGTTACTGTGATTCTGCTGTTCTGCCCACAGTGTTTTCATGAAAACTTTTGACCTGAGGTTACTTGTCAGAAAGGGGTAGGAAATGGCAACCAGGTACCTTGTGTGTGTTGCACACACAAAGATACCCACAGAATAGTGTCATGCCACTTGTTCCTTTGTGAGTAAAAGTCCACGCATACTCTCAAGTACCATAGGAATTCTGCTTCTGGTTTGATGTGGGGAAGTGAGACAGGAAGTAGAAAAGAGAGCTTTGAAGTTGAGGTTCTGCTTTATGGACATGTAGTGGGGGCTGCAGGAGACAAGCAGGCAAAGGTGAAGATGTGGAATATGAGGATGAGGAAGAAGCAGCAGGACTGGTATTCTGCCACAGGGATGTGACTGTGGTGAGAGACTAGGAAATTTGTGTGCAGGACTGAGAAAAATACTGTGGACTGGTGGCAGAGGGAATGCAGCTAAAGGTATGGAGTGAGGTTTAACAGGAGCAAGGGTGGGGTCACAGTCAGGAGAAAGGATGGAGAAACAGTGATTTCAAGGAATTGCTTAGCCACTTGCCTCTGATCTCACACTGGTACCTCATTAGTTGAATTAGAATATTATTATAATGCAAATAACACTTAGAAAACTTAATGTGGCATCCTAGTGTTTGCATAAGAGTATTGCCTATGTTATACTGCCACTGAAACACCTTTCATAGCAGTGTAACACTTCCTGCAGTTTATAGTTTTCCTTACAGAATAATTTTCAATAGGCGTTAGTTTTATCTGTCTGCCTGGGTACTATCTGCTAACATAATGCACCCTGTCACAGAATTATCTCTTAGAAAATGGGAACATCCTCCACAGCGTAGAGGGTGGAGCTGGTAGGACTGGCCATTTTTAGGAGATAATCCATCAGCTCAAATGTCACTTGTCATCACAGGTGCCCCAATTCAGGAGACGCACCCAGTTCTGGGAATGGAAAAGCTGATGTGGGTGTACGAAGCAGCAGGTTGATATCATCTGAGCAGGAAACCAGGAAAGCTGTTCTATTTAATCACTCAAATAATTTCCAAACCCTCTCAGACTGGGTGTGGGGTGTGCCAGTATTTATTATGAGCATGTGCCTCAATCCTCAAAATATCTTCTTTGAAAAAGTCTGGTGCTAATGCAAAACAGGCCTTCTGATTTCTGTCAAGGCTGGTTACAAAGTGCCTGTCAGTGAGTAGCTGTGGTGCACACCAGCAGCCTGCTGGGATTCAAACTGTGCCATGGAGCTGGCAGCATACCCCGGCTAACTGGAGGTGAGGACACACAGGCATGCTGGTTCTCAAAGCTCATCAGCATAAAGTGTGGCCCAGCTGTTGTGTCCCAATTCAAAACACATGCTGCAGTGAAACAGGACTCAGTGCAATTGCAAGGTGTTGCTGAAGGCTAACGTGGTGGTGGCTGGGGCAGCTTGGATGCGAGATGCTATGGGAAGGGACAACTCCTTTCAAAAATCTGCCAGGAAGGTGGAGGGAGGCCCGGTGATTTCTTGTCTTCAGCGCAGCTGATGGCAACAGTCCTGCTGTCGTCAAAGGGGTCAGGATTTCACCCTCCATGTATATCCTGTTGACACTGGGCCAGACTCTAAGGCATGCTGAATTTTCTGATTGTTTGGTATATAACTTGCATTAAGTTACTTTCTTTCTTTGATTCCCTTCAACATTTCTCGACTGCACTCAGATGCACACAGCTACTGGTTGCAATAGATTAACTAACCTTGAACATGATGGAGACTGAAGAGAAGCAAGGACTCTACACAAGTTTCTTTCCCACATACAGTATTACATTTTGGAGAGAAATCTAGAGGCTGAAGGCCATCAGTTTTCATTAATTTGACTGCAAGGCCTTTGTATCATGTGAAAAAATTACAATGCATTCAGGCTTGGTGAGAGAAACTTCATCATTTGAATGACTAACATATGACACAGACCCACAAGGACATTCCAGAGATGGCTCGAAAACAAATTTCTAGTTGATAGGATATGCTGTCCCTTTAAAAGTATTCTTCATTCCAAATGTAAACAAAGATATATGTTTACATTCTACTGTGGGAGTGCTCTGCAATATTTTGAAACACTGAACTTTTTCACTTTGGTGATGTCAAATTTTTAAAAACTCAAATATTCATGTCTATATTTAGTGCAGTGTTAAAACTTCTGCAACCTATTCTGAAACAAAACACAAACCAAAATGCTTAATAAAAGAGAAGCGGAATATCTTATTATCTGCCAACAAATGCTATGAAAATAGCTGCATTTGAAAGAGATGTATTTTGAAGAAAAACTATTCAATTGAAGAGTTTTCAATCACCTCTAATTATAAAAAAGCAATTGATATATGAGTCTGGGCCAATGAACATACAGAATCAGTATAGGAAGGCAGTAACAAGTTTACAGCAATGAAGAGGCAGCACTTTGTGAGGGTGGTTTTCTTACCAATGCAAACAGATTTTCCCAATGGCAATTAGCGCATGGACAAGAAAAAAAACCAGCCACCAGAGAACTTATAAAGATGGAAGCCCACTACAGGAATACAAGAAAGGATAGGTAGCACTTGCTTTTTGTTGTCTGAGTTTTTTCAGTCCTAAGTACCTTAGCCTGACCAGTGACTGCAAGACGATTTGAGCTGTGATGGACAAGGTTCTGCGAGGCACGGCAGACCCCTCTCTACTCATCTGCCTGAGCTGCCTTTCAGAGAAAATCATCATGCACCCAGGCTGCACTTCAGGATGAGGCTGGGATGCTCCCAGCCTGTGTACCTAAGGCATCCGGTGAAGGTTCTGCATTTGTCAGTCCTACAGCACTGGGTTCCTGCTATCTTTCTACATAAATTATAACACAAGTATGAATAGGTACACAACAAGCAAATGTAAAGACAGCTAGATTGTCACAGCAGGACTAAGTGTCATAGTAGGAAACCGTGGGCTAACTCACTTACTTGGCAAAATTGTTTTATAGCGGTTTTTAGTTCCATGACTCGGGATGTCAATTTCTTTGGGATCCACAAAATTCATTGGTATTTCCTATAAAAAATAAATTAAATCAGATTGATGTTTCCAAAGGAGCCATGCAGGAAATTATCACCAGAAGGCCATCTGCTGTTACACAACTGTCTTTTGACATCAAAGTTATTTAGAAAAAAAGTGGTTCCCACCTCAAGCCTGTCAACACCCTTCCTTTAATAAACACAGGGAGTTGCATATTGAAGGGGTGACTTCCAAGGAACACTTTTGATGAATTATTAAAAGTTTTTACAGGATTAGGAGCAAGGTTAAAATGCACAATAGTTCTAGAAAAGTGGAGTTCAAAAGTGCAGTTCTGTGGCAGAAAGGAGCAATATTTTACATAACTGGGGGAGGAACTTTTAAAATAATTACATATTAATATATGGCAATTTTTTTTTTAAATTTTATGCTAAGCCCTTAACAATCTCATTCAAAGACCTTACTTGCCTTTTTTTTAAGCTACTAGAATTGTGTCTTAGTCTTTTGCATTCAATGATGCAAAATTAATAAAAATCTGAACCTAGTTCTCATTTCTTATTTTGATCCTTTAGTGACTGATTTGCACTGTCTGCTTTAAACATGCAGATATGAGAGGAACTAATGCGCCAGTCTTCTTGAAGTTTCAAAAATATACAAATGATAAACCGATAAACTTAAAATTACTATTTTTTAAGTTGTTTGTCAGTATGAAAAATAAAAATCCTCCAGTTTTGCATGAACAAAATGTTTAACTTGGTTTAAGGTACAGTAAGAATAATTTTGAGGTCTTGAAACAGTGCTTTTACAGTTGAATAAAAACAAGCCTTTTAAAATGGCAACACGAAACATGTAGGGTTTTTTCCCTGCTTGTGGGCAATGTTTTACCAACCAAAACAATCTGGCAAAATCACATTAATAATGCTTCAGTTGACTCAAATCTTCAACTTTTTTACTGATTTTTTTTTCCCCACCATTATTTAAATTAATTTAGGGTAAGCTGGAATTTGATCTTCAGTAAACGAATACTTCTACTTAAAAGAACAGTAATTACTAGAGATTTGGAAACTTCATGCTAGCCTGGGACATTTATCCTAAGAGACAGCAGCATAATAAATAATTGTCTCTTACAGACACAGGAATATGAGTAGGACCCTTTGGTTTGCATCACTGGAAAATTTACTTTAAGATTTTCCTCCAAAATCATTCGGCTTCTAACTCTAGAGGTGCAGGCCTGCCCAGGACTTTGGCACAGATGGGAAGCATGGTCACTGTCCTTCAGACACAAGCTCTGGTCCTGTCAGCATGAGTGACTTGTGCAGGGGTTTTTTAGAGGAACAGCGACAAGGCCTCTAACCAAGGATGCACCCAACAGCAGATCTTTACATGGGCTCACCAAGCAGGGGAAGCTACCCTCTCACTTTTCTGCTTGAAGAGACTGCAAAGTTAAGTAACATTTACATAGTTTATAATGAAATGCTGTGATTCGCTTCTGCTTCCCAACTTAGCTCTGAACGTGTTACTATGTGAGCCTGCAACTTCTGTGTTGATTTTTATTTTTCTACCTTCTCTGCCTTATGCACATGCATTTCGTGGATCTTCTTAATTTTCCCTCCCTCCCTCCCTCACTCAGTTTCCTCTGCAATCTCTTCTCTGCTCTTCAGCTGGCTCCTCAGAAGGATGACTCACTGTGTCAGGCCAGCCAAAGTGTTGCTGCTAAGATACAACTTTCTTGCAGGTACTTCACCCAATCCTTTTTCAGCTCCCTGTACTGCCATCCACATGATGCTTGTGCTAAGTGTGGGATCTTCTCACTTGTGAGACTCCATTCCTGGATAAATCTCATCCCCATTACCTTAGGTCAAACTTCCTCACCTCTGTCCTGTTTCTGACGCCACTTCCTCCTCCCCAGAACTACAAAATTAGCTCCCACACCCTCCTCATACTCATCTCAGACTTCTACTGCTTCCCAGTGGTGACCTCTGTGAGATGCTTACCCTTGGCCTTTGGGCTCTGAATTGTTCCAATTGGCTGACCTAGAGCTTCCCAGCTCAGTTCTGGTTTAGTATAAACACCCGCAGTGAATGGCTTCTGAAAATTTTCCCTGCTGAACTATACACCAAGAGACAGCAAGATGTTAAGCTTGTGTTTAATGTGAACTATGTCTGTCATCTACAGAGAGTGGAAAAAGAAGTGTGAGAAAGAGAATCCTCTGCCTGCCCAGCCAGTGATGGTGGTCAGTGAGGCTCTTGCCTGGCTGTCTCCCTCGCTATGCCTGCTGAAATTTGTAAATAGTTCATCATTTGGCGACTTACTGACAGATGCAGAAATGTCATCAAGTTGAAAACAGAAACACATTTCTGTGGGCCAACAAGGTCCATTAGTAATATTAATCACTTACATCCTGTAAACAGTTTCTAATCAGTGGGCTCCTCCCAGTTGTAAGCACTTGTGAGGCCAAGGGAACAGACAGAAATCTGACAATACACTGTGGATCGCAGCCACAGACAAGTCACTTATTCTGAAACCGGTTGTGAGAAACAAGAGATTATTTTAGAAAAAAAAATCAGAGTATTATGGGGATAACATTCCTGCTAACAGGGGAGCAAATAAGCCCAGCAGACTGCAAATAACATGAACGTGCAAATTAGCATACAAAGTCTGTAGCTGTATAGGCTATATATACAGACTTTTTTATTAAACACATATATTTCATTAAATAATTGCAAATAATGTATAAGCTGCACATATTCATGTGCTCAGACACTTGCATGCAATTATAGATGCATGTGCGTACTGTTCATGGGTTACTTTCCCCTCCCTGAGCAATACTCTTCTAATAACAACTATTCTGACTCACATTAGCCTTCCAATGCTCCAACTGTTCATGCACTTGAAGAGATATTATTTGGGCCTCTGAAAGCATTCAAGAAAATGTGGCAAAATTTAGGAAAATTCAGGCAGATAGTCATTATATTGATCTCTCTATTTTTATGAGGACCATATTTTACAGATTTAACAATCTGGCACTTTCCCATGCAGGACTATATTTCCTGACATTCTAGTATTTTGGGAATAATGAATTTTATCTTCTATCACCAATTTCAGATATTCTGTCTTTTGAATAGTAGCAACTCAGGCTACTAAGTAAGTATATGCTGGGCAACTTATATTTCTTCTTCTACAAACCAGGTATATTGTCCCAACTCAAAATACGCACACTTTTTGTGATTATTATTAAAAAAAAAGAAAAATAGTTTAATAAATACTATGAAAAAATACTTTTATGGCAAATTAAAATTATTTACAATAGAAATAGTGTCCTCTCCATTGTTAATAAAAAATAAATTTTAATTAAAGAACTCAAAATAACCTGAAACTGCTCGTGTTTAATTTTCCACTGAAAACTTTGATAATTTCTCCATTTTTTTCACAGTTGGGAGTTTTTCATGAGAACTAATAATTTAGTCTCTGGAAGACTGTCTTACTGTATTTCTTTAGCTAGTTAAAACAAGCTGAGTGAGCAGAACGGGTGAGGCTTATATACTGCGTTCTTTGCATGCCTCAAGTTCCTACTAAAGCTATTATCCATAGCAAGGAAAATAGTAAACAGATACTGTTCAACAGCTTCATCTTGAAACACATTGTAAAAAATGGTTTAAAAACAGAATAGGCAAGTCATGATCTTTTCAATAAAATTACGTGGAAACACTGAATGGCTAAAGTCATGTTATGCGCCTGTGAGGGATACATAAAATGTGACTCTCTATCTGTCCAAAGCTGTGCACAAATGCTGTGTGAGAGGATTCAGGTAAACAGGATTCTATGAGGTGCCAAATTGTCTGTACAAACTGCTTCCTAACATGGGGGGGTTAAGCACGATGAAGTTATTTCTTCTGACTTTCCTGACTAAGCAGCAGAATGGCAGAGAATCTATGGCATAACTGGTGATAAAAGTATTTTGGATGCTTGTAATTTTTTCTGTGTACACTTTCTGACCACATTTTGGTAAAAGAATGGAGGGATTTATTTTTCTTAAGCAAATGACTTTTACTACAAACTCTGCTTTTAAAAGAGGAATAAAAGGCCTGCTTCACAGGATGCTATTATTCATAATGAAAAGCTATTTTTAGAGTTAAGATGGCAGTCATCATCTATTGACTTACATGCACAAATTGGAAGTAAAATGAAACCATAGGGGTCATGTGCTCTGACATGTTTAATAAGATCTGCATTATTTGTATGTTTTTGTTACACCTCTAGTATGTTCACAGGATTTAACAGGTGTACCAGCTCTTACACGTTTTGTTAGGTAACACTTGTAAAAGCTAAAAAAGTTAGGCTCAGGTTGGGTAATTGAGCAACTGGTAGCAAGGTATCTGAGGGAACTAGAACAGGACAAGCTTTTCTTTTCTATAGCACTGCTCATCTGATACTGTTCTTTTGACACAAAACCCCATGAATAATAGTACCATATTCACCTTCTCCTTGCAATCAGGATTTTGTAGACTTAGAGCCTCTCACAGTCTCTTTTCTACGCAGAAGAGGTCAATTTAGTATCTCCTAATACAGAAGCTGCTCTACTCTAAGATTATGATCATCATATTTCTGTATGTGCTTTGAGATGGGGAGATTGGAGTAGCCTGCAGTTATGAATGCATTATATATTTTTCCTATCTCATAATGGTGTTTTCTATATTATCCTCTAGTTATTTTCCCAAGATTCTTAGCTTTCTATTTCAGAACCCACGAAAGTATGCAAAACCATTTTCTCCCAAATGTATAGCATTTTATTTTTCAACCTCAGATTTTCTCTGCCTCCTCACCACAATAAAATCCTTCAGTAATTTCTTTGAAGTCTATTTTTAATTTTACTATGCTGGGTAATCTAGTGTCATCATCAAATTTCACCACCTAACTGTTTATTCTGTGTGCCACATGACTTACAAACATCTTTCTCAGTATCAGCTCCAGAAGAGATGCTTCTGGGACTCCACTTGTGACCTCCTTTGTGCTGAGAAGCAACCAATCCTTCTGAGGCTGCGCCTGTGTTGATTATTCATCACTCTATTGCAATTATTCATGTATCTACTTGCTTCTTTCTTTATTTTAATTCCTTCCAGTTTCTCTCATTTAGACATCAGATTTCTAGACATGCAGTTCTCTGAATCTCTTCTGAAGCCCTTCTGAAAAACTGCTACCTCTGACCCTCTGATTCCTCAGCTGATGAAGCACAGGTGTCAGGTTACACCTGCCCAGTTAATACATCAGTAAATGCACATATACAAACTCCTTTAGGATTCCTGAGTTGCTACTACCTTACTCCAGTGATTTTTATTAATTTTACTGATTTGTTCTAGAATCTCTTCTATTAATGCTTCATTTTCAGACAGATCCTTCAGTGATGCATTTGAACGTATTCTTGCCACAGATGTAGGAATGGCTTACTAGCTTTCTTGTATTGCAGTGCCCAAAACTGCACACAATATTCCAGGTGAGGCCGCCCCAGTGCAGAGCAGAGCAGGACAATGCCCTCTCTCAACCAGCTGGCGATGCTTTGCCTGATGCCTCCCAGGACACGGTTGGCCCTCCTGGGTGCCAGGGCACTGCTGACTCAGATTCAACTTGCCATCGACCAGGACCCCTGGGTCTCTTTCCCTGGCACTGCTTTCCAGCATCTCATTCCCCAGTCTGTACGAACGCCCAGGGTTGTCCCATCTCAGGTGCAGAATCCGAAACTTTCCCTTGTTGAAGTTCATATGATTGGTGATTGCCCAGCCCTCTGATTTGTCCAGGTCTCTCTGCAGGCCCTCCCTGCCTTTGAGGGAGTCAACAGCTCCTCCCAGTTTTGTGTCATCTGCAAACTTGCTTAGTATCCCTTCCAGTCCTGCGTCCAAGTCATTTATGAAGATGTTGAAGAGCACAGGGCCCAGGATGGAGCCCTGTGGAACCCCACTAGCGACAGGTCACCAGTCTGATGCCACCCCGTTCACCATTACCCTCTGTGCTTGACCCGTGAGCCAATTGCTCACCCACCACACGGTGTGTTTATCCAGCTGTGCTGGACATTTTGTCCAGAATGATCCTGTGAGAGACAGTATGGAAAGCTTTCCTGAAATCTCAAAAGATGACATCAACTGGCTTGAGTCAACTTGATCAAGTAGTTGGGTTATTTTGCCATAGAAGGAAGCCAGGTTTGATAAGCAGGACTTTCCTCTCATGAACTGTGCTGGCTGTGACTGATGACTGTGTTGTCTTCCAGGTGTTTTTCATTACCTCCCAGAATAATCTTCTCCATAACTTTAGCAGGCACTGAGGTGAGACCGTCAGCCCTGTAGTTTCTGGGGTTCTCTTTCTAGCCCTTCTTGAAAACTGGGACAATATTTACCAGCTTCCAGTCAGCTGGGACCTCTCTGGATTCCCAAGACTGCTCAAAAATCATCGAGAGAGGTTTTGCAATGACATCAGGTATCTCTGAGGATTCTGGGATGAATCCCATCAGGCTAGGGAGCCAGCTGGAGCAGCAGATCCCCCACAATTTCAGGGTCAACTGGGAGTTGATCATTCTCACAGTCATGGTCCCCAGCTCAGGGCTCCGAGAACCCCTTGGCCATCATCCATGCTGAAGACAGATGTTAAACACCTGTGCCTTGTCTGTCCCTGTTTGTGATGTCACCATCCACATCCTGTAATGGGCCAGTGATATTTCTATACTGTCTATTGCAATTAATGTATTTGAAAAAACTCTTTTTATTGTCCCCCACATTTCTGGCCAGCTTCAATTCCAACTAGTATGTTGTAATATGTTTTCCCTGAATGAGTTTTTCTGCTCTGACTTGTTTCTACCTAGCCACTTTCTTAATTTTAGATTCTTACCCTTTTTACCAATAAATACACTTGTAAAGTACTTCAGTTTTTTGGTCTTGAGTGTATCAGGCTGCTGTATGGTATGCTTGTTAAAGATATTTTGGACCTTGGGACAAAAGTCCCTTTTGGACAGGGACTGCAGGTGTCCCTGTCTGCTCCAAAAAGTAATTTATTGTGACTAAAAATTTAGTGCTTAAATTGCAAACATACGTGATGTTTACATGGGAATAAATAAAATCTCTAATTACTGTGTTTTCTGTCACCATAGCCTTTATGATCTCTTTGAAACTGTCACAGTGTTAAAGTTCTGGCTATTTGTACTGTAGCTCTAATACAACACTTATCCCATCTATGAATGGCATTTCAAACCCAGCGGAATCTGTATCATCCATGGGTATTACTGATTGCCTTCTCTATCTTCAGTGCATAAACATAAAACACCACCTTGAAACTATCTAATCTGCCATTTGGAAATTAGTTGTACCTTGACATTAAAGTGTTGCCTGACTATATTTTCTCCACATCTTCTGTTGTGCCAATTATGTAAAAAAATCCTTATTTAAAGCTTTTTGTTCAACTCACCATGAATTCTGTTTGAAGTAAATGGGAACATGCAACTGCATCTCGAAGCTGCTGCCGTGTCAGGATGCGGCCAGCTGACTGTAGGTATTCCATGGCTACTTTTTCTCGTGGGGTTGGCACAGTGACGAAAGGTTCAACACTTCCCAAGCTGCTCATATCCAAAGTCAATGAGACATTGGACCCTCGTCTGCATTAGAAAATAATCAAAACAGTTATATGAGATCTGTGTTACTGTAAGTCCCATTCTCATGCAGCTGATCCTGAGTTATTTATGCACCTGACATTCTATATAGTCACTGATAGATTAGGGTATGCAAAGACCGCAAGACTGGTTTCACTGGTAGCACTGAGTGTCCAGAAAAAGAAGGTTATACATCCTGCCTCTTCAATCTAACAACCTGCAAGAACAGTGTGCTAGGGAGCAATTCTTTGGATTATTCTTAGAAGCAGAAATTGCTCCCTATATGCTACTTTATTGTCACAAATGTCAAATAGGAAAGCAATACCTTAGTAAGGAAGAAATATTTCACAGAAAAAAAAAAAAAGAGGAATATATTTCTAATTGATACATTTAGCAACCTGAAATAAATTCACAGTTGTCAGGCATATGTTTAAGGATCTACTGAAATAAAATACACAGAATGGAGGGGGGAAGTGATAAAATCAGCAGAAACAAGTGAAAATGCAGTGCAAACCTTGTGAGTACTAAGACAGTGGAAAATTTCTCATGTTAGGTAGGAGGAAAGGGAGAGGCAATAAACCACAATAAATGAGCTATGTCCCAGGAAGAGGAATGGTCAGACTTAGAGGGGTTATTTGGAAATGTCAAATATCTCTTGCAGGACAATCAAATTCATAACATTTCGATTTCTACAGGAAAATAAAGTTGGATTCAACAACAACTTTGAACTGTGAAAATACAAATTGGGCACACTTACATGTGCTTGGTATTAGCCCTATTGTTTTTGTGGCTTTCTCCAAACAACACTTAAGAAAATGCTCTTTTTTTCATAGTTTCAACCCATCAATCAAATGTTATCTATTCAACTCTTTAGGCGTATTGATTGCAATAAATCCATGCTCCGTGAATTGTGATGACTAAACACAAATCTGTAGGCAATAATCAAATTTTTTGTGTTTACTAAGTAGAAATCAGTACTGTAAGACTGACAGACTCATCTGTCTGAACTGGTCTAAAGACACTCAGCTCAGTGCAAACGCCTTTAACATTTACCAAGCAGCTATGCACATACAGAGATATGACAATGTCCATTTGATTCCCACCTCTGCATATTATCGTCTCTCCATTCATGTATGCTTACAGGGAAGTTCTTTGGAATCTAGCTGTTCTAGTATGCTCATATATATATGAACACAACAAAGATTGCCTCAAGTCTCTCCTAATAGTCATCCTGCCAGATCAGAATCCAACTCTACACTTTGCCCACTTGTAAAATCACATATGCCAATGATTAACCATTTACTGAATAATCTGTTATCCAGTGATTCCAGTTTTTCTGCTAGAACTCTGCTTGGTTGGGTGCATTTCTTATCTACAGGAGAACTCCTACTGGGTGAGTGTTACTGCACACCTGTCTAGACACTGAGTGTTGTTAAGATACAACGGTCCCTTTTACAGTATAATCAAATATTATTATAGTACAGACATCACCATGAAAGGCTAATGCTATTAATATGGGGGAATGATTTCCTCTACAGAATCATTAAGGTTGGAAAAGAATTCCAAGGTCATTGAGTCCAGACTTTGATCAAACATCACCATGTCAACTAAACCTTAGCACTAAGTGCCGCATCCACTTGTTTCTTGAACAGAGGCCATTTCCATGACTCCACCAGTTCCCTGGGCAGTGAAGAAATTCTTCTTAATATCTAAACTGAACCTCCCCTGGTTCAACTTGAGGCCATTTCCTCTTGTCTTTTGCTGGTTGCCTGGAGAAGAGGCCATCCTCTGCCTTGCTACAACCTCCTTTCAGGTAGTTAGAGAGAATGATAAGGTCTCCCCTGAGCCTCCAGGCTGAAGACCTGCAGTTCCCGCAGTCTCAAAGGACTTGTGTTCCAGACCGTTCACCAGCTTCACACACTCCAGCACTGCAGTGTCTTTCTTGTAGTGAGAGGCCCAGAACTGGACACAGTACTCAAGGTGTGGACTCACCGAGTGCAAGGGGACCATCACTGCCCTGCTCTTGCTGGCCACACTATTTTTCACAGAAGCCAGGATGCCACTGGCCTTCTGGGCCCCCTCGACACACAGCTGGCTCATGCTCAGCTGGCTGTCAACCAGCACTCCCAGGTACTTTTCCGATGAACCACTTTCCAGCCACTCTGCCCACAGCCTGTAGCTCTATAAGGGATTGTTGTGACCCAAGGGCAGGACCTGTCACTTGGCCTTACTGAACCTCATACCATTGGCCTCAGCCCATCAATCCAGCCTGTCCCGATCACTCTGCAGACCCTTCCTACTTTCCAGCAAATCAACACTCTTGCCCAACTTAGTGTCACCTGCAAACTCACTGAGGCTGCATTTGATCCCCTTGTCTGGATCATCAATAAAGATTAAACAGAACTGGCTCCAATACTGAGCCCTGGGGAACCGCACTAATGACCAGTTGCCAACTGGATGTAGCACCACTCAATACTTCTGGTCTACATCAAAAGTTGCTAATGTTAATACTTGCATTTTACTGCCCTTTCCTTATTTAGTGTTGGCTTGCAGGTATTTGTTTGCATGCATAGTTGAGCAAAAGTAATCATATGAGCATGACACTTTTTTTTTTTTGTTCTAGCAGAACTTTGATGCAATTCTCTTCCTCTTACACGTCAGCAGTAATTTTAGTAATTTTATTTTAAATGAAAATATTTATATCATGTCAGTCTGCATAAATAAAAATTACTCCAGTCACTCACCTGTCACTTAGCAAAGCACAAAGCAACAATGGCCAAGAGACAAGACCACCTGGTGGAATCAGTGACTCTCACAATCCTACTTCAGCTTAGGTGATGGGTGGGTGACAGCAAGAGCTTTGCTGCCCAGTCCGCAGATGGTAACAGTGAGTCAGTGACAGAGGTGGAGGTGGGAAAGGCAAGAGACAATTGAGGTGGCTGCAGGTGGCTGGCTGCCTCCAGGGGTAGATGGGGACAATTTCTGTTGGCACAGGGAAGTGGGTGGGGTATGATTCTGCTAGAAGGCAGGCAGAAGTGAAGTAGTATCCTGAGCAGAAATGACAAATAACTGATATATGCACAGGTTACCAGTAGTGGTCTATGACTTGCTACACTCCCTGCATGGTACTGAAGCCCCAGCTGGCAGTACCAGCACTCACACCCAAATCCAGAGCTGTGACAGCTTGGGAGAAGCAGGCTATGGTGGCCACTCTCAGCTGGACCCTGCAGGAGGGTGCTGGCTGACACAGCCATCTCATTTCCCTGGGGACTGTCCCTGTCTGTGGGGGAAGTCAGTCCCCAGCTCCATGCCAATTCTCAAGGAAAACATCCTGTTAGACCTCTCTGTCATAAAAACGCTCCTGCACAAGCACCTGTTCTGACGATGACTAGCAATTTATTCCACGGAAAAAGGCAGTCCCTCAAACAGGTGGCTCTGAGGGCATATATCGCAAATTCAATCTTTTGAAAACCATCCAGAAATACACAGAAGAGCTGTGCAATGAATCCTTGCAAAACTGTTTAGGCTACCTTTGGCTGAGAAATGGGTAGCAATTGAGACTCAGACATACTTCTGGGAGACCCTACTGGGATTTCCTAATATAGAGGAAAAGTATTCTCATTGTCCAGTAACAAAGTGCAGTGAAAATGTTAATATTTTCTTTGGCTTTTAGATTGTTATAACTGACAGTCTTGGCAAAAAGGCTATTTCCTTTTTAACAACAACAAAAAACATACCTGATCTAATTATAACTGTGAGTTTACAGCTTTTACCATTTATGGGGATTATTGGTGAATACTGGCATTGAGGACCAAATAACTTACCCTGGAAAGAAGAACTAGTTTTTGGGTTCATATTTAATGCATTAGAAGCTACACATTGAATAAAATCTGAATATAGGGCAGGAAATAGTTACCTAAATGATAGAAATCTTTTCAGAAAATCTGTAAGAAGACATATAATAGAAAATAGCTCTAAAGATAATTCTTCCATAAATATGGGTATCTCCACCCTTTTGAAGCAGTGTGTTTCATTTAATAATTTTTTATAATGTTTACATACATTAGCAATTCCCCTTATTGATCAATCTTTACAACCTTTTTTTTTACAATTTAAATTACTTTATACTCTTTATGTTCCCCATATTAATAGATTGGGCCAAATTAGAGAAGATTTGATTATGGTACACCTGCCCCAGCATCCTCTCAAAAGTTGTCTTGATGGGGAAGAGCATCATGTGAGGAATTTGAGGAATTGTGAACATTCGGGACATTAAAATCATCATAACACTAACACTTCTGAACTTTCACCAGCTGGGACAGCCACATTCTCACTGGTTGAGTAAGTGCAATCAGGAAACCACTTGTGTCTATGTATTGCCTAGAATCCCAAAGAGGGGTCTTACTACATACAGCCCTCTTTCCAGTTGGATAATAGAAGCAAATTCACTGATGAGAATTCACTGGAGTATTTTAAATAATACATTTATAGAAGCAGATTTTATTACAGACTACGATTAAAAAAAAAAAAGCACTCTTCTTTTGAACAGTCTTGAAAGGAAGCTCCACCTGTCCACCTCACAGGGCTACCAGATTACTAAAGCCTATTAATCCTTAGTGAGGTCATTTCTGGGTCTGCCCTGACCCTAAAATTAAGCCATAGATGGTGATTATGAAAATCAAATTGCCCCACTTGTTTTCACAGTTGTTTATTTAGGCCTGGTAGATTCTTTAAATACATGTTCCTGTGTTTATTCAGCACTCCTGAAAAATGCAACACCCAGATTCATGAGCCTTGGCTTCTCCTTCCCTCTAGTGGTTTTGGATGCAGCGGTGATGGCTGCTGCCCTCCAAGAGCCATTGTCCTCTGACCCCAGCATACGGACATGGGAGGTGCTTCCTCCTTCACCATCGGTCCTCCATCCCTTGGCAGAGCTGCTGTGTAACTGAGAGGGAGCTGTGTCAGGTGTGTGGGTGGAAGAAAGCCATGAATTAACACAAAGAGTGGTGCTGGCTGTGGCTGTTGGGGATGGAGTTTGCTTTGGGTGCTCAGATCCAGCTCGTACCAGGAAACACTCCGGAGGGATATTCTCCCTGTGTTTTACTGACAGGAAAAACACCACAATTCCCCCCATGTGTTTTGTTTCTCTGGTGCTCACAGACTAGGCCTAGACATGGGTCCTGAGTCTCTCACCCTGCTGGTCCTTCTCATCAGCAAACGCATCGAATGCAGGTGGGTTTTGCACTGCTGTGATTGCAGTGGAAGAGCACAACTAGGCACATGCTTCCCAGCACTCACTATCTTCCTGGTGCCAGACTTCACCTGCACATCTAGTTTTATGTTTCAGTAGAGCAATTCAAAGCAGAAAAAAAGTAAATTTGAAAAAAGAACAATGGAAAAAATTGCAAGACTCATCTTTCTCGTTGCTTTTAGCAAAATAGCTAAGAGAAAACATGGTGATGTAGATGAAATAATGAGATATGTAAAAGTGAGGTGCAGTGTGAAATGCACAGTGAATGAGAAAAGTATTAATAATGTATTTCAACATAAAATAAGCAAAAAATAAATAAAAATAGGAAACTGTGACTTCATAAAGAAAAACCAATGTTAGAAAAAGGAAAAGTAGAAAAGCAGAAGTACAGAGAGGTTAAAATAATCTTTGCAAAGGACTGAAGATACTGCTGTTTTCTTCCAGCCTTAGGCAAAAAGTAATATAGATCATCTAATAAACAACTGAGACTTTTCTTCACAAGTGAAGATCTATAATATCCATTACAGGCAGTCCTCAGAAAGCTAAGAGATGACTCTCATTTGAAGCAAAATATAATTTGATAAATTTTAAAGTAATATTCACAGTATTGTTAAATACTTGCTTCTAGCAAGTGTAAGAATGATTTATATATTTTTTCAAAAATGCAAATGATTCTTGCTCTGTACTTGCTAGCCTGAAATACATACCCACGGTGCATTGCTGATATTACTGGACATCTTGGGAAATTAGGGCTGAATGAGAGTATGGTTACTTTAACAGGTGTGATAATCTCTTGATTTTTTTCTGACCATCAGCATACTATCTCAAATAAGTCTTCTAAGCATGCAATAAAAATGCATTATTGACCACCCCAACTTGAGAAATGAAGACTCATTTTTTCTTGGGTATGCATTATTTTCTTGGAAATGTTGAGCTCGTAAGTTTCAGTTTTCTGCTGTGCTGCAGCACATATTAAAGTATATTCTGATAGAAAACCCCATGAGTTCTGATAATATACAATACCCATTAATGTAATTATTCTCTTATTTCCTCTTAATTTTAACAAAAGATAATCAATATCAAAATAGTTTGAGAAAATAATAAATCAAAAATCCTTAGGTAACTATGTGAATGTCATCCTAAGACATAAATATTTGCATATAGTACTTATTGCATTTACTGTACTTTTCATTTTTACACTCCTAGGTGCCTTATGAAGAAGCACTGTTATACACATGCTATGCTTAGCAGACCCATGATGAAAACTCAGTTTCCCAAATGCTTTCTCCTTTACCTGCCGACGATTCTGGGTTGCCACAGGTTTTCACTTGAGCAAGAGCTGCAGCTTTTAGGAGCCTACTCAGACCGCAGGTTATCGACACTTCAACAAACCAAATCTGTGTCACACACAGACTGAAGTATTCAAAAATCAGAAGTTGCAATCAACCAGTTAACTAGGCCAAAGGAGATTTACTGTTAGAAGCAGGACTAAAACCCAAGTTCCCTAAATCTGTGTTATTTCTTAAGTTACCTTAAGTAATTTTGCAATCAAATGTCATAGGCACTCTTCGCTGAAGGAAATTACTCTTTAACTGACTTGAAGATTCAGTATTATTTATGTCTATCATTTGCTTAAAAAAGCACTTGCAGAGGAATACAAACTGATTTTGATAGAACTGTAAGTATAAATATAAAATGACTGACTTACTTTGCATTATGGCCAGTCTAAATTGATACCTCAAAGGTATCAAACTGTACCTTAAAGACTCAGCTCAAGTTTGGTCATTTTGCAGCAGTTTTACTATTCATGAAAATAAAAAATTCAGGACGTGAGTTCTACCTTCAGCACTTGGGTGTGCAGGTGGTCAAAACCAATCTTCCCCCTCTCCTGCTGTCCCCTGGCATACCAATGCTACCTAAACGACCAGAAACTACCTACTGACCTCCTATTCGTGCATAGGAACAGTGGACCTCTCTATCTCTATAGGCTCCTGGCCTCATTTCCATAGCCTTATTTCTCTCACAGATTAACTTTCCCCTGGCTCTGATTCTTCCTCTGCAGGGAGGAGATCCTGGACAGATAGGTAGATATTAGCCCAGTTTTCCACAAATATGTTTAAGAATTAAGTTGTTAACATCACTGATATTTGTATATTTGTCTCACAGTCACCTGCACCTGACACAAATCCTGCAGTCACTGCTGTGGGCAGTCCTATCTCACCAAATGGAGGACTTCACTTACAGAGGGTAGTGCAGACATAACACTGAAGTTAATACCTATCACCAGAAAGCCATAGATTGAATATATTTGAGATCAAGACTGTAAGAGAGGCAAGAGGATGAAGTATGAATCTTCCTTGAAAGAACATCTGCCATTTCTGCTCATGTTTGCTCTCCTCACAGTATTCCAGTGCTGCATTTTTGTTTTTCTCCACTTATCCGTCCTGTTTCCTGCCTCTGACTCTGAGGAAGGGGTCTCGAAATGATGGCAGCCAGCTGTGTGCCTACTGAAAGGAGAAGATGGATATATGGCTGCTGTGAGGCAAGACTTTTAATCCTCTGCAGCTTCCCAGCACCACCTGACAGCATACTCTAACCCTCTCTGAGTCCACAGAAACTGATCAGGAGCCTCACCTATAAAGTTTAAATAGCTGTTCTGGGAACTGGAGGCTCTTCATGTTCTCGTCAGAGAGCCTGATCTTGTTCCCACAGCCATGAGCAAGAGCAGGCCAATACCTCTAGCACTAAGCTGCAAACAATTCTCAGGATCTACTCACAGCTCAGCAGGTCAAAATGAGCTGAGGAAACGCTTTGACAAGTACTTCTGGATTAAGTTTTAAGCAATCAGTATCTGGTTAGGACAGGAATGGCTCAATATCCTGTAGAGGAAAACAGCTGACATGAGTTTAGTTTCAACTTTCCCTCTTTTAATCAGGCTTTCTAATGTACTGCCAATTCACTCCTGTTCTGCCCTCGATAAGGCTACACTGCTCAGCTACGGGAACTGACTGTTCAAAAATGCAAAGCTTATACAACCTCCCATCTTTTCCTGTAGATTATTTGTACAATCAAATTGCATTTTGTCACGCAAACTTCTCTCTTCAATAAAATTTGAATGACAACATAAAGCTCTATTTCTGATTCACAGTCACATATTTGTGTCTCCAGCATGAGTGAAAATTGAGTTAAATATTCAGAAGTAAAACTAAATGAAGACACTAATTTGTTGTGGTTATTTGAGCTGTTTATTCAAAGAGCTGAACAAATGTTCACTAATTTATGGTTAATTTTCTTTAGATGGTAAAGCTTTAACTGAATGCAGTCTTGTTTATTGCTATTATTATCTGCTTGCACTGCAGCATTGCTCTATTTCATACTCGAGGCCTCATTGCCTGGATGACCTGTTCTCTCTCTGATTAATGCACATGCTAATTTAAACCAAGCTACAGTGAATATAAACAAAAGAGATTAAAAGAATAGGATAATGGAAAAGAGAACTGAGAATAATAGCAATTGACTGCTAGGGCTGCACATATTGAAAAAATGCACAACTTATGGAGCACAGATAATGCATTTATTTAAGGTAAGCCAAAAAGGACTGTTAAAAAACCCCACATATTCTGTCTGCTGTATATTTTCCTTGAAAATTAAGAAAAAAAGCAATCTGCAAAATAATTTTTTCATACTTGTATGGGTTGCCTCTCTATGATTTCATTTCATAAGTATCTCCATGCCACCTTAGAGGAGCTGTAGCCAGGTACCATCATTGCCAATTTAGATCTCTTGTCCAGGTACAGATTCCTTTTCCCAGCAGGTGCAAGGCTCACTCCTTTGCTGAGCACTACAGCATGCCCAGAGGGTGCTTGCCAGCATTACACAGAGAATGTAGCCTGTCTAGGAGAACTGATCTAATCAATGAGGATGGAGAGGTGCAACACTACAGCATCAGCTTCTAGGAAGTGCTTTTTTAAGACTGTTTAGCTGAGATTTTTTACTATTTAGTTGGTCAGCCCTATGGTTATACAAATGTATAATGGATCCTATATTTTTCATCTTTTAGATGAAAAAAATAGTTGTTTTTTTCATATGTGACTCAATGTACCTTCATGTGTTCCATAAAAATTAATCTCTTAAGCACAAACTCTACTTCCCTCCTGCAACTACTGCTCAATAAAGGAATATAACCTACAACCATTATATCCAAACAAGCAAATATATAATCTATTCACACATTAATGCACTTTTTTGAGGCTTTAAACAAAACCAGCTAACCTGGAAAAAGACATGGGCAGGAATATTCGTAATGTAAATGGGCAGTATCTTCAGACAGTATCAGTAAGAGAAAATTATTTTTTATTGTGACTTGAAGACTAATCAGTACAATGAGTTCTTTCCTGGTGAGTTTGCCATTTGGAAAAGACAGGAAGGAACATCTGGGAAAAGAGGCGTTTACTACACCCTGTCAACCTTAAGATAATAAAAAAGCACATTCCTTGTTTATTTGACTTGGTCTTCATTATCTTTAAACTACTGCAACTGTCACATGGAAGTTTTCTAAACAGACAAATGAATTGTTAGTGCACTTTGAAGAAATTACTGAACAGCAGCAGTTTCTGAAGAATGTAAAACCTCCAGAGGCAGATAGTTGCTCAAGTAAGCTGCGCCACCTACGGACATTTCCAAAGGGAGCTGGCAGGCTCTGCTCAGTCACACTGCGGGCAAAGCATCTAAGGCTGCCTGCACAGACCCCAAATCCTTGTAGATCATACACTTTGGAACACACAGTTCCCTTTCCAGGGTGGCTTACGTGCCTAAGTTGTTCTATGAGTTGATGGGAGTTAGGCTCTTAGAGACAGGACCCCTATATGTGCACTCAGACATTTAGCTCCTCCTAAAGTCTCCAGAGCCAAGCCCTAAGTTAGGTATGTAAACCTTTCTCTCTTTCCAGCTTTTTTTCTTGACCCACTTTCATAGTCTGGCTTTCCAGCCTTGATTTCTATAGGAAGGTTTGCCCAAACAAGTATATTAATGTGAAAAGTGCCTGGATTCCCTTTGAAAATAAAGCTTAGGAAATCTACTTAGGCTTGCAATTTGAAAGAGAGCAATGCTTCCATGTTTTGAAGACAGCTGTACATGTCTGCATACCAAGATGTATTTTATCTTGCACTTCAGGGGTTAGGCAGACCTTTAAAAGGGCCCATTTAGAGCTGAACGGGTGATGAGGAACAGACAGGTAAGAGATCTGGAGCTCTTTTCTACAGAGCTCAGCAGATCCCTTGAAGTCCATGGCTCTGGCCACTGCCTGCCTTCATCAGAGATGTTCCTATAGAGGACTGCATAGGCAGGGGTCTAGAGAAGGGAAATGCCTGTACCTGTGCCCAGAGATGAAGGCCAGAGCAAAGGCTTTCTGGATCTACTTTCTCATACAAAGCATAAATGAGTCAGTGCAGATTAAAAATTTCAGCGTGAAAAAAATGACAATTGCTTCAGATTAATAGTCCTCTATTAGCAAAGGATTCATGGCATTAAGAAACTTAAACAGCTTGATTTAAATTCACATCTATGAATTTGAGTAGGAGAGGGAAATGTGAGGATTCTGACAAAAGTAGTGTTCCTCTAAATGCACATTGCATGATGAAATAAAGAGAAAGGAGATAAGTCATATCTGAAAGACAAACCATACTCACTCCTAACCTGACCTCCACCCCATCCATCTCAGTACAAATGCTCACAGGACTTCATGAAGCTAATGATGCAACATAGATCAGGTTAACATGCACTGAAGGCAGTCATGTAGAAACATGAACATAAATTTGGTGTACTATATAAGGCCAAAGATTGACCAGTATTCTGTTTTCAATAATGGCCAGGAAGAAGAAGCTTTGGGAAAGAATGCAAGAACAAAGCAAGCAGGAATTACTGATTACTTAATTAATACTGTTACTTATTTTTAGTATGTCATCCATCTTCTGGCAATCTGTGGTTTAGGAATGTTGTGAACCAAAGGGTGCTTCCCCATCTTTGTGTCTGTCTTTTTTTCTGCAGACAGCCTTCTTAGCCCACCTTATGATGCCTGCACGGACCCAGGATGATAAGCTCCGGAGCTGGGAGCCAGGCAATAGTGAACATTAGACATGGGGAGTAGAGGAGTATTTAAACCATCTACATTTGTGAAAATCGTTGTGATGAAGCGGAAAAAACATTTATTTTATTCTAATCTTATCAGTAAGATGCAAATGCATTCTTTGTAGCCACAGAATTGACTTGGGGATTAATTACAATACCAGCTTTCTGCTCTTCACAATGCCTCCTTCTTTCACAAACCTATTCTGTATTGTGCTCTGTGGGCCAAACTCTCTTCCCAGATACCTCCATAAATCCACTGAGGCAAAACAAGCTAAATAGAATCTAAAGTGAAACAAGCCAGTGCAAAATGCATTTATTAACTTTTGTCTAGTCTTCTGCTATTATGATTGTTTTCCTTCATTTATTGTAAGACTACACGTTTAGGTCCACTATCAAATTCAGGGAAAGGAACTGCAAGCCTCTGGACTGTATGCAGCGGTGCTCTGGTGGCATTTCTTCCAACTCAGGAAGGATTTGAGACATCTCAAAAACCGGAGATGCGGCTGTCGGGGGATGGTGGGAAGCGGAAGCGCCAGCCCTGGCAGAGGGGCAAGCTCAGCTGCCTCCTGCCCAGCACCAGACCCATCTCTCACTGGCAGCACAGTTTTCCAGGGAGCTGTTATTGGTCATTCTGAAGCACTGGGACTGAGTTCCCTAGAGAAACATTGTACTTAACGACATTTTTCTGTGTGGGAATTATATACACCACTTCCCCTTCTGATGCCTATCGCATATTTGAGCAGTCATTTGATGTTGCTGTGTTCTGTTTTGCTCTTGTTATCAAATCACAGTATTAACATAACAGGGATAATTATAGGTACCATAAATGAGTAACAACAATACACTCTGTTTGTTAAGCATCAAAGTATATTCTTTGATAGGGAGCCTAAGGAAGTCCCTGTTCCAGAAAGAAATATCACTTTTGTAGCTTCTTATAGACTCCCCAGGTTAGAGAGATGAATGGAGGGTTTGAGAGTCCAGGTACTCTATGAAGATAGGCACCAATTTGCAATACCATCTTGGATCTGTCACTTAACTAGTCACTTAATTAGTGTCTCACTTGTCTTAGTACGAAAATCATAAGAAGAGTTCCTGAAATGTCTTGGCCATACTCAGCTGAGGTTCAAAGTCAAACCAAACTGGTGCATCAGCTTAGATGTGATGGTATCAAAGCAGACAAATAACTCTAGCAAGAGACTGGCCGAAATGTCAGTGTCATATGGAATCAGCTCCTGCCACTGGGCAGTATTTCTTTGGCTGAGCCATTCTAATAGTATACTTTGGGCATCCTCATCTCCACCATGATGCTATTGCTTCTCATCTTCCTGAGGCGTGTTGCATTGTCTGTACACATTTACTACATTGTCTGATGTTTAGAATTTAAGTCTTTTGGACAGAACGTTTCATTTTTGTGTACATCTGGAGTCTTGCACATAGGGATCCTGATCTGTGACCAAGGCTCTCAGGTACTTTATTAATAAAGATACTGAAGATAATTTCTCACAAGAGCTGAGAAATACTCTGGCCCATGGAGCTACATGCAGTATTCCTTGAGCAAAGGTGTACTTGCAAACATGGGACATTTCTGCTAGCTAACAATGTTAAGATTTCTGTACATACTAGCTCTGACTATGTAAGAGATCTCTTCTGAATATCCATAACTGGATTTTTCAAAAAAGCAGCAGTATAATTAGTCAACTGACTTAATTTATAAGTGTTCTCCTGACACTGCACAGAAATAAAATGAATTATGATTGCACTCGGAGAAAAGATTCATGGCCTAGAATATTAACTAAGGGCCACAATATAAGCTGGATGTAAATGCTGCCAGCACTTGGCTTCTTGCAATTCAAAGAAATACGTGGCCATCTTGCATTGCAGTTTTGGAGGCACTTTGATGTTTTGCTTTTTTCTTCAGCTGTTTTCTGTGTCTGGTCCTAACATTTTAAATTAAAGAGAACTGAGTTGAGCATAGCTTTAGGTTGCCCTATGGAAGAAAATGCATGATCAGAGATAAATGCATTCCAAAACAAGAGGAAAAGTGAATATTTTTTGTTTTAACTTGAAGCCTTAGCCTTTTTCAGACATTATGGTGACACCCAAGGAAACTTTTCTATAAAACCCCCAAGTGTGAAAAATTAACCTTCCTTCTAAATATCAAAACTCTATATCTGATGTGGATGCTTCCTTCTACACTGTTCAGCTGAAACCAGTACTTGTGGGTACTAGTCAAGGGCTCATAAGATACTTCCAGCTTGCAAACCAATCTCATAAAGAAATAGGTGCTCCTCTCTTGCCCTTTGTCCCTTAGCACAGCCTTTCCAACCCACCACTGTGAAAAGGTGATATACTTGGTTGCAAATGTCACAGATGGACACATCCTGCTGTGGGCTGAGACGAGATGCTCAGATCATTCCAGTCCAGCTAACGTGCACCTCTTCACTTTCCCAGGTGTTCAACTCTGCCTGCACATTAGCACAGCTGATGAAGCAGTCATAGAAACCATGTCAGGATGGCAAAGGACAGAAAAGAACTACAGGCAGAGAGGAGCTGAGGAAATCAGTCACTGGAAAGTTTCATCAGAGTTTAACCCCCTGACTAGACAGCACTTAAAACCCCAAACTTCCTGCTGAAAAAGACAAGGAGATTATTCATACAGCTGAAATTACTCATGTGCTCAGGGCAACAACGGTCCCTGTAAATCTAAGCCTCAAGAAGCATTTAAATATTAACATGGCTATTTTCCCTTTGTTTTTTGTGCTGTCTGTGACTTTTCAAAAGACCGGCCGGACGAATCACTGCAAAACCACCAAAACTGTCTACCAGATGGCAGCCACTGATTAATTTTTCTTAACTTAAGCCAAAAAGGAAGAAAATGTGATGGGTGGAGCCGCAAAGACAAGCACAATCAACATCCGACCAAATAGGGTTTCCTGTCACCTTGGGAACGGCACTGATTGGCACTGCAGTTTCCTGTGTACAAGCTAAAACCAGTAGCAACTGGAGTAACAAGAATAAACGCCAGATAAGAGACCTGGAAATACAATAAAATTATTATAGAATTCCTAGCTAAACCTCAGAAGACAGTAAAGGCAAAACCAAGGGTCAGCATGGACTGCATGATAAATGGAGCACTCCCGGGTACATGAGAGCAGAGGACCATGAAGCTGCATCAGAAGAATTTCTCCAAATAATAGTGGGCTAATTCATCTGAATTATCCACTCCCATAAGTGAAAGTCACATGCTTTGGAGAGTCTTTAGTTCTTTGCAAGGGAAGAAAAAAGGGATGTGGGGTAATTTAAAGTCAAGATGGAAACAGGAGTGGAAGCATACCGTCTCACCCACATTAATCTGAAATAATTTGGAAGATGTACCAAAGACACAGGGAAATGGACCGTGGGTGTGAGTTTGGGCAATGGTACATAGTTATTTGCATTTATTTAATTAGATTGCAACTCCCAAAGAGTTTTGCTTCAAAGACCTCTAATCACACCAAAACAGCTTCCCAACCAGCCCAGAGTCAAATAGTTAAAATATGGTTTTTAAAGGGTCTTTGTTAGGCTGGTGCCTTAGTTCACTTCCTCTCCAGAGAAAGGGAAACACTCCTGCCTTCTTCCTACACTGCAGATAAGCAAAGATGTCTGTAATTGGTCAGACAGAACAGACATTTGTGCAGCTCAAAGGTCTGGCACATGCAGAAAGTTTTTAGAGTGACTGTGTACTAACAGAAATGTTTCACAAATGCAAGTTGGAGGCACGGAATTATTATCTCTCTAGTGATGAATCCACATGCTAACACAGACTTCTCAGGCACTGAGCAGGAGACCCACAAAGTAGTATCCCACATCATGTTCCCTATTACTTAGGAGTAGTTTCTCCCACATCAGTAGCCCAGGTTTTCAGCCCTTGCCCTTATTCTGTTCCCCAGAGTGCAGGTGCCATTGTTCAGTGTGGCTTTCCAGCTAGTTGAGGTGGTCTGAGGGGAAGGGAAGCCACAATATAGGGCTGTGGGAAGACCCTGCACTGAAAATAGAATTACTAAAAGGCCATAAGCAACTGCCCAGGATCAGGACTGCTCCCCTCATGTCAGCTGCTACACCAGCTGTGCACTTCTTCATATGCAAGCTACAACTTGACAAAAAAAACAATCCCGGGCACTAAATGACAGTGCTGCATTTCAAGCCTTGCAGCTCTGGTTTGCTTTTAGCCTTTGACAACAAGAGCACTCCAAAGCAATTCACTGTCACACTCTGGGAACAAGCATGTGTACAAACCATTTCCAGTAATCAGTCTGCATCCATTCCCCACTCTTTTGGATGTAAAGGGAGCTTGGCAGTATGGACACAAACTAATCACTGCTAGGCAGCCTCTGTGCAGTAAGTGTTTCTGGGTGTATTGAATTCATAAGTGGATGCCCCATCCCTGGGCATGGTCAAGGCCAGGTTGGATGGGACTTTGAGCAACCTGATCCAGTGGAAGGTGTCCCTGTCAACAGCAGGGGAGTTGGAACTAGATTTTCTTCAAAGTCCTTTCCAAACCAAACCATCTTATGATTCTATGATTCAGTGATCTTACAGATCAGGATGGAATATAGCTGAGAAGTCAGCCAAATGAGAGAAACGTATTTACAGATTCTTGAGAAAGTGTTTGTGGGAGTTTTCGGTTGTTTTTTCTTTCTTTTTTTTTTTGTTTGGTTTGTTGGTTGGTTGGGTTTTTTGTAATTGTATTCTCTCACTGTTCTTAAATGTGAACGAATAGTAGCAAGTAGGACTTTTGCTGTACCTCATGTTGAGGTTCTCATCTTCACTACATCTGGTGGTTAGGAGTATGACTGGAGGAGGTTTATATGACATGTCCAAAGTGCTCCAATGTGTTGGTGGCAGACACAGACCAGAGCACAAAAATTCCTGCCTCCCACCTCAAACTCAGTTTACCAGTCCCCGGTGCTTTACAAATTCCTTCTGACAGGATATCACCATGAAACTGTTCTCCAGCTCGTAATTTTGTGTTGGCACATAGCTGCGCTTCGAACAATTACAATGACATTTTCCTGAAAACAATCCCTAGGATTTAAATTAAGAATGCAGAAAGCATATTCAGCACCACACAATAGGGCAAATTTATCCTCCAAATCTATGCAAAGCTAGTATATTTTAGTCAGGAAATTCAAGGCCCCTTCCTGTAAATATATTAAGTTCCCATGCTTGTGCAATAAACTACAAAACCTGGCATGTTTACAGTAGTCCAACTGCAAGGTGCTTTGAGCATTACTTGAAATGATTACTCACAATGGACAGTTTTGTGAAACGATAATGGATCAGCAACACCATAATTATATTCTTGCAGTGACTGTGCTCTGTGATCTAAAAGTCAGAACAGAGCCAGAGAGAATTGTTGGAAATTTTTCTCATGTTTTAGAGCAGAAATGTGGTTAAACAGTGATATCCTGAGGTGCAGCTGAGGTTATATTAATGAAGAAAAGAGCACATTGGATTTTTTTAACCTGGTTCCAATATTTCTTATGAGATTTTATTTGGTATACATTATTGTTAAGATAATGATTCATTTTAATGAATACTAATTTTCTAAAACCAAGAAAAAAGGTATTACAGTTAGTGTTTGTCATCCAGAGGGCAATTGACAGGGCACAGAAATTGCTTAAGTGGCTGGAACTATAGTTTAATAATTTGTGTGTCTATGCTGAAAGACTAATAAAAGAGAATAGTAATCAATATTAACAGAGTAATTTTCTTCCACCTCCAAACTTGAAGCCCAAACTAGTCAAGATTTTCTTTGTATAGGTGTAAAATACAAGATGTTTCTGAGGAAGGATGAAGTCAGACAGAGAACAATAATTGCTCTCATTATTTGTGTGACTCTCTGTGTGTATACCTTGTGCTAATACATTCCTATTTCAAACTTTTTCCTTTGGCAGTGAATTCTACAGACTCCTATGGATTATCTGAATCTATCTTTTTAAATTATATAAAAATATATTACTTTTCTGTCAGAGTATCTCATTGTCTCATAAGGAAGCGAACAGAGATGATCATTTAGCAGTGTTATAATGCACATTATTTTAGCTTTTATTTCATTATACTTGCAGTGAGCAGTACTCACTGCATGTCTACTGAATACTGCTTAGGACTGGAGAAAGAATTTAGCACTCTCTGGATGGTAAGAGAAATCTCACTGGGTACAGTCTATTAACTGAGGCATAGGGGTTTTACAGTATTAGTCTGCTTTGTAAGGAAAAGTAACATCACACACAGTTCTCACAATCAGAGTTCAAGCCAAAATTCACTCATCTGTTTTATTTGGGAGATACACTTGACTGATTTAGGTGATTTTCCTCCTCCTATTCTCTATTCTGATGGCTACTATTTTCTCCAGAGGTTGCTGACTTGGTTGCACCATGTCTGTTGAATGATGCAGCCCTCTCCCCTCCAGTTTTGCTCTTGATGGCTCTTCCCCTTCACGGAGTAACTTTGGTTTTCCTGTTTCACATCTATGTCTCCATACCACTCCAGAATTATTTTATTTCACATTTAGAAAATATTTTATTATTTCACTTATTGGCCAGGTTTTTGCTCTATTTGTCAGACTTTTTTTCTATTATGGTCTCCACTCTCTTGCATTTATTTGCAGAGAAAAAAATGAGCACAAAGCACATGTAAAATGTTACCCGCTCTTAATGAGAGTCCTGTATGCCCCTGGCATGCTGATACGAGAACATGAGGAGCTCTTCTTTTTAGAAAAAATAATTTTCTCTTGAATATGTAACAGACTAAGAAAACACAGTGCTGTGATTTTCCCACTGATTATTTAAATGCAATAGTCACAGTTTTAGGACTTTGTGGCTAGGATGGAATACAATGCTCGAGAAAATTTTCCAAAGCCCTGTTTGTGGGTTTCAACACACAGTAGAAGAGATATTTTCTGCATTTTGTTTTCTTCCATGTATTTTTGTATAGTAACTAATTTGAACAAAACACCATATTGTGCGCTAGTTAGTTGAAATACAGTTGTCCTAGTCACAAATAATACTGGAACTAAAACTCACAGCAGCAAGGGCCAGAGGAAATGTAAATCCAATTGTAATACAGTGCTGGTGTCATAACATTTGTATTTATATCCACCGTGCCTGTGAGTTAACAATTCATTGCTTGTACTAAGAATTTTCAATGCTTTCATAAAAATGAAATTTGAAACACTACACTCCAATTCACCAGATTCTGCTTTTGGCTGGGACCATTCCTATCAAGCTGAATTTTGGGCCAACAAACAATAAAAAAAGGAAGCCTTACTCTGCTGAAGGAAAAAGCTGAAATTATTCTTATAAACCTATAAAAGTCTAAGCAGAAAAATAAATACTGATGCAACATTCATGGATGTGCTTATGGAAGAGAAAAGGACCATTTCCACCCTAAATTCAGAAATCGGCACTATGATATTGTGACAGTTCCTCACAGAAGACACCCATAGGAGAACACTCACTCTCCTGCTCCTTTGGGCAGTAACACAATGGTGTGGGATGACAATGAAGAAGGTCTGTCCTGCAAAGGAGGAGCAGCTGTGAAAACATCAGAAGAGGGAAACTTCAAAGCAATCTGTACTTAATGATCCAGAGGATGTCAGGAGGCTGTGGAAGACAGCTCTTCACCCACCTGCCTCAGCATCAACTAATTGTAACAGAAAAGGGGCAATGCGTCTTTGTTCTGACAGCCCACTCACCTCCACACCTATCACTTCATCCTCCTCTTGGCCACCACTGTTCCCTCCCTTTCCAAACTGCAACCTGCACATGGACACACATCCCTGATCAGCATCTAGGAGAACCACAGAATCAGAGAACAGTTTGGGTTGGTCACCTACACCCACTCCCCTGCTGTGGGTAGGGACAGCTTCAATTAGATGAGGTTGCTCAGAACCCCATTCACCTTGACCTTGAATGTTTCCAGGGACAGGGCATCCACCACCTACCTCTCTAGGAAACCTATTCCAGTGTTTCACCACCCTCATTATAAAAACCTTCTTCCTTACATCTAATCTAAATCTACCTTCCTTCAGTTTGAAGCCATTACCCCTTGTCCTATTGTAACAGGCCCTGCTAAAAAGTTTGTTCCAATCTTTCTTATGAGCCCTTTTTAAGTGCTGAAAGGCAGCAACAAGGTCTGCCCAAAATCTTCTCTTTTCCGGGCTGAACAACGCCAGCTCTCTCAGCCTGCCTTCATAGGAGAGGTGCTCCAGCCCGTTGATCATTTTCCTGGCCCTCCTTGCTCCAAAAGATCCACACCCTTCTTATGTTGGGAGCCCTGAAGCTCAATCGGGACTCCAGGTGGAGTTTCACGAGAGCGGAGCACGGGGGCAGAATCGCCTCCTGAGGCCACTGGGCCAGTTCACGTCCTGACTACTTGATCACCTTCGCTTCTCCAAGAGCTCCAACCACAGGATAAAAACGCCGGTCGCCGCACCGCCGATGCGGGGGATGCGGAGGATGAGGAGGGTCCGGGGGATGCGGGGAGTGATGGGGGTGAGGGAGATGCGAGGGGTGCGGGGGATGCGGGGGATGCGCGGGATGCGAGGGTGCGCGGGATGCGGGGGATGCGGGACAGCGCTGCCCGCCGGCTCTAGGTGTCACCCTCTCCGCGCCCGCGCTCCCGCACAGCCGCATCCAGCAAGGCATCAGACACTGCGGCACGTGTGTCTATGTGGCATACAAATCATCTGCGGCATTCCACACAGTGGACAGTGCGAATATTGCATAATCTGACAGTTCCTTCTTATACAAATAGCTGAGTAAGAGCTTGTCCAGATACACAGAAAAAAAATGTTCTCAGACTTGGCTCTAGTATCCAGAAGCACAATACATTTTAGGAAGCTGGACAAACTCCTAGAAACATTTTTATCCATCCATAGTTGTCCATTAACAATTTGTTTGCCTTTGTACTGGCCAGTGTTATTCCTATTAAAAATGGAAAGGTTCAGAGAGCCAGAGGCTGAAATGCTGCTTTGTGAAAAGCAGGGAGAGCTTGAGAGACAGGCATAATATCATAGAATCTTAGAATAGTTTGGCCTGAAAGGAACCTTTTAAGGTCATCTCGTTCCATCCCCCCTCACAATAGATAAGTTTGCATCATCCGACTTTTCCATCACATCCTTCAGAAAGTTTTTCACAAATTCCCACCTAGATGGCTAGGCACAGTGGCTGGCTCATTCACTGGTTTGCACCATTTCATGACTATGGATCATACTTAAGGAATAAAAGCAGGGAGGAGTTCGGATAGCTAGAAAATATGGCCAGGAACCCCTGTAAAGCCATCTGACTAAAGGAATCTACATACTATGTTTGTCAAGAAGCCCCCATACCCAGTCTAGCCTGCCAAGAGCTTCTTCCCCTGGCAGAAACAAAAATCATGATAGCAAAAATTACTGAATGAGTACCTGCAAGCTGTGGATTTAAGTAGGAGGGGACCTCCAGGATTGATCTCACTCCATACTGACAGAAAAAGAGCTGCAGTAGACTGTTTTGTGCATGGTTTGCTGCTTGTAGCGTGTAATGAGGATAGCCCAAGGTCGCCTAGTGCAAGGTTTTTGTTGGGGCAGAAAGGCAGAGAAGAGTTTTAAACTGTTAACTTACCTGGTCATCAGATAACATCTGAGGCAAAATGTGTTGGTGCATTATTACTTTTTGCCTCCAGTCCTTCTGAGCATCAAAATATGTACAAATTTGTTCATAGTATAGATTATAGCAAATAAATAAGAAATATATATAATAGCTCCTTATTTAAGAGGAACAGAAAATAAACTATTTCCTAAAGTTCTCCCCATCACATCACCAGACCTTTGTATCACTGAGCTAGAAATAAACTTATACCACCATTTCTTAGAAGTGGACTTGTGCTGATAAATTCAACTGTGTTAAATGTGACAGAAAGAACTGCACAATGGGATGTTCTCACAATGGCTTTCACTTTTTCACAATGGTCCATTAGTGTTCTTTACAATAGAAACAAAAGTGCCCAGTTCCTTCAACTTCTTTTTCCTTAGTAATAGCCTGAAATGCCTTTTTTCGATTTGATGAAACATCAGGTTTGTATCTCAGCTCTCCATTTTGATACACCTGACTCAGAACTTTGTCTTTTGAAAGGATGAAATTAGGTTTAGAAGTATTAAATGCAGAGTTCCTATCTGTGGGGGCAGAAATTAATATCTTAGATTAATAGTTTTACTTTCTTTGTTTGTTCTTAAGTACAAACTACCCCTGCAAATTCTTTTCCCCCAGTGCCTCTCAACTACTACACATGCTATGTAAGGTACTGAGTATTATAAAGTAGCTATATGATCCTCACAGTTGTGGGTTTTGTTTTTAGGGCCTTGTGGAAAGAGAGAAACTATCAAAATGTATTTCTTTGCTTCCTCCATTCCTTGGGTATTTTTGCTACAGTGGTATCACAAAATATTTTATGACAGCTCTGCCTTTCAGCATCTCTTGCTGGTAGAAGAAGCAGTCCCCCTCCCTGAGCTGTGTCTGTCATAAATCCACAGATAAAATCTCTGTCATTGAAGTTGCATGGTTCAGGCTGAATCAGGGTTACAGCTCAGCTGAAAGTCTTTACAGATGGGACTCTGCTTGGTCTCCGCATGGCATCTGTTCTTTCATTTATCGTCTGTGCCAGGGCAGAAGAGTTCAGTTGCATCGCTGCATGCTACGTTAGTTATTCAGAGCACTGATGCTTTATGAAAGTGGCCTGAAGCCATCAGACAAGAAATTATATAGGTTTCTAACAGAGGAGAGACAGTTGTCAATGTGCATTCTCATGTGGGAAGAATAACTAGTTTTATAAAAAGAGCACTGGCACAGTTGTTAAAAGGTACAACGAGTGGCAAGGTTTGGTGCCCAAGTATTTCTGAGAAACTGCACACAAGGGTTCGTTTCATTGTTAACCACCTCTTCCTCTTTTTTGTAAAGCCTATAGAGTTTGGACTGTATGCCGACCATTATGGAGGGCTAGATTTAAGAAAAAAAATTACCTAAAGGTGATAATGGAAACACTGTATGAGATTGCTAATTGCACTCAGTTGGTGTAAGTATTTCTTCTTTCTAAGTTTCCCATGTGCTAGGGTCTCCCTGATAATGAGAACATCCTTTGCTGAGAATATATAACCAGTCTTTGAGCCATCTGCCAGGACCTTCAGGATCAAAGCAGGCAAAAATCAATGGAAAATGAAAATTTATTTCTTTAGAGTAGTTGTTGATAAAGAGAAAAAGCTAATTAGCAAAAAGAATGCCACTAATGCAGTTAATCTCAGCCCAAACCTGCACCTTTTTGTATGACCTAAATTTCTGGTCATATGAAAAGGAAAGGGGAGAGTACCCATGAGACAGATGTTAACACACCAAAATCCCATGTCTGAGATGTCCATATGGCAAAGTCTCCCATGCACTGACAGAACAGAAACATGAAATCATGAAGCATAAGTTTAGAAAGCAGAATAAATCCTGAACACACCAGGCACCATCTTACCTTTCCTGGAGCCCCACTGGTTTCATTCTGAAAGGAGATGGACTGGCACACAGGGGAGGTTTGAGCTCAGGAGCACACTGGCCTTGAGAGTCCACTACAACATTGACAACTTTTGGAGCCTGTTGAGGTTGGACCATGCTGTTGGTGGTCTTATACTCAGACTGAGATGTCTGCAGGGGAAGGGGCGAGAGGTGGATCTCCTGCTTCTTTTCCTTCTCTTGTCTCAGTGACAATTGGATCTTCTCCTTTAATCTGTACAGCACCTAGAAAAATAAAGAGGACAGCCCAATCTCAATTGCCTAGTAAGCAAGGCAGGAAGGTATCAAAAATGCTGGATAAGATTGCTATATGTGGCTTGTATTCCTAGAAGGTAAGTCACAAGTTGTCTTACACAGCATTTTCCAAAGCAGAATAAATATTTCCCTTATATAAACTGCAAAGTGTACATGTGGGCAGTAGGGATTTTTACAATTCTCCCTGTGAGTCAGAAATTGTTTATAATACCAGCACTTGTATTATTAAAGGGGTAAATAACATAGAATGGAAATTAGTTACAAAAGACACTGTAAAGAGGAAAACAATGATCAATAGAGTAAATGGTGAAATTTTTTTAAGCATTTTAATACAAGAGACAATGGCACAGGTGCAAATCTCTAATTATAGCAGCCTCAATCTCTTTTAGAGCAGACTTTCTTGAAAGCCCTTATTCATCTGGCATGGAGCTGATGCTTGAACAGAGTAACTTTATTAGGTCACTTCTGTACTGGTGGGTTGCTACTACTCTGAAATTCTCCTCAGGATAAGGATATGCCCCAGTATCTCAGAGAAACATCACCTGTTCTGGAAAAAAGCTGAAGTGGTGAGTTATTTGAGCATCTGTTCAGAAAAGCTTGCTTTACAATTATCTAGAAATTGACATCTGAACACACTGTAATACTAGGATTCTCTGTCCACTTACTGCATATGAACATGGATGCCACATATCTGCAACAAAAGTTTTTCAGAAGTTTTACTGATCTTCTTCCATCAAAGCCTACACTGACATTGCTGAATATTGGCTTGGAGAGGGCTGGTAGGTAGTGTGTGCTCGGTAATGCTGCTCCAGAGGAACCCATGTCTCACCTGTTTAACACATTTTATGCCTTTGGAGGGCAATGCAAAAACAATTTCTGAGCTGTAGTTGTGCCATTTTCAATATGTGCCTTACAGTCTATGATATTTATGAGAATCAGTATCGTAAATACTGTGTTGTGGAGGTGGAAGGCACTAACACAGTTTTTTGAAGGTGTCTGCAGATAACCTTATACTTTCCACTCTGCTTTATCTGTTCCTGCAAAGCATTTGACTTGAATCCTTGAATAATGACAAAGCTTAGACCGAGGCATGTTTTCCTCTGCAAGTCAGAGGCTCTTTGACAGCTGTTGCCCTGCTAGCACCATATAAAGATCTATCAACCCATAGCTTTCCAGGGAAGACTGAATATATCTGATGGGTTTGTTTGTTCAAGGATTAGTGTTAGAGGTTTAGCTGGGAACTGACCTAATGTCATTTGCAATACACCCATTAAACAAGACTTAGCTAAGTAAACCATCTGTTCATTCAGAAGAGTTTAGAGTGGCACGGATAAGATCTCTTTGCCATTATTTTGCAGAAAAAGCAGCCTTACTGTGTGGCAAGGGCACAGGTATCAGTAAAGATAAAACATAAATATTTTTATTCTCTTTTCCTCCACTGATTGCCTTGGTCTAATTTGTTTCTAGTAACCCACAGATGAACAGCTCAGATATTCAGGGCCGTGACAATGCTCACCATACCTTCTTGTCACTGATATGTTTTGACATAGTTTCACTGCTTGGAGACCCAAGGAATTGCGATTTGACTTCTAAAACACGGACAAGTATTATTTCATATCCTTTTTAATAATCTATTATTAGATCCTAGGAAAAAAAAATAGCTTGAGAGTAGCAGAAGCACACTTGATCTAAGTGCTAATACACTTTCCTCAGAAAGTGGGTGGGGCTATCATGTTTTTAATGAATTCCAGGTGAAGTCAAAAAAACAGAAATGGCCAAAAACATAGTGATCAACTCAATGACCAAGTTCTGCAAAAGCAACAACTTAGCTGGGCTCATACTTCAAATCAGTTTAAATACATCTGTCAGTATGAATGGAAGCAGATATGAAGCACCTCAAAATCAGAAAAACTGACATTTTACTGACACCCCAGAAGATTCATTGTGAGACAAATCAAGAAGCATGGAGCAACTGAACACACAAAGTACTACTTTCCAGCACTCATAAAGTGGGTCACCTGTAATCGTTTTATATTATTTTTTTTATATTGAGCCTATTAAGACTATGGTACAAAACTACACTCCAAAAGGAAATGAAGTCTTCTTTCTGCCCCCTCTTTGGCTTAGCTTATATGGAATAATGACGTGGTGCTGACAGCATGACATTCACTCATTTACATTTCTGTTCAGATTTCTGCAAAGGAAAGCTGACATATTATGCCCTGGCTTGGCCAGTACTTCCTATCTATCCATTCAAAATATCGGTGAAAACTGCTTTTATTCATCTTCAGAGATTGACAGGAAATCCCAAGGAGATAACTATGTCTCCAGAACAAGGATCTTGGCAACATTTATATGGAGCAATGATACTAAAGCTCATCTGCCCAGAGGTATTTAGGGCACCCAGAACTGTGCAGTAAAATCTCCCATAAACCATGGAAATTAAGAGAGTTCACTGTAATTAAAAGCACTCTCTATAGTAAGTACTTATGAACATTTGTGTGAGGCTGTGTCTGTATCCTGGCATGAGCTGGGCTATTTTGCATGTGAATACATGACAAGAAAATCAGCAAACAAAATTTCCCTCAAACCCTGGGGAAGAGAGGAAAGAATAAAAAATGTGACAGATGTAAGTCATGTTATTTGATGCATTACTTGGAGGTATTTGGATACCATGATTTGATTGCACTATAAAAAGTTCTACAGAAACAGAATAAAAGAATTCAGACAATCTATGACTAGTTTATACACAAACCCTGTAGTTTCAAGCTGGCTTAAAATCTTGCAGTATGATAAAAACACATACCATTCATTTTGATTTAAATCTTTAAACTGGCAAAAGCTGAAGTTGATAGGCTGATATCAGTTAGTTGTATATGTTCTATAATCAAAAGTGTTTCCATAAATCTCACACCACTTTATGAATCCTGAAACTTGTAAGTGTAAGAACAAGAGATAGGGCACATGAAAATTTGGTGCAGGAATGCATTTTTTTGTTATTCAGAATTTTTCCTGTTAAAGAAATTGCAAAGTACAATCATGAAGCTGAAAACATATTTATCATTTAAGTAACTGTTCGTAACTCATAAGACACTAGACATAGTAAAAGAAATTTAGATCCTCACAATTTGTTGACAAGGTGAAGTTCAAGGAATTATAGATTCATAAAATAGTTTTGGTCAGAAGAACCTTTACAGATCACCAAATCCAACTTCCTTGCCATAGGCAGAGACATCTTTCACAGATCAGGCTGCTCAAAGCTCATGTCTTTCATTACTTTTAATGAAAAAAACCCTATTTTGATTATTTGTTTAGTGAGAAAAATATTTAGAAAGCTTATCACAACTAGCTACAGATATTTCATAATCTGAGGTGATATTTCCAAATAAAAAAACAAAGGATATGCAAATATACTGGTTTATTAAAACAGGCAAAAATTAGTAAGAAATAGAATATAATTTATCTCACTGTCAAATATTGTGTTACCTGGTAAATTTCATGATGCCTCAGTTATTTCTCTATCTAGGTAAAATAAAAAACAGAGAGACTTGTCTTACACATAAGAGTGCTAAAAATACTTACTTTTACTGAGCCCTATGCTTTGGAACCCTTATAAATTACGTACAACGTTCCCAGTGGAAAAGAGACCATGGTCAGCCCATGCTGTGGATAGCAATGAGCTGGGTGTTGGCTTCCATGTATGACTCGCTCCTGGATTGCAATAGGTTCCCATAACACGACAATAAAGACTAGCTGAGTAAACACATAAAATGACCTCAGAAGTGTAATTTACAAGTCTCAATTTATCTCATGTGTTGTTGTATTACTCTGGTTAGCAGTACTCTGTACTGTAAATTTTTATTTACAGAGGCCAGATATTTATTAAATTCCAGTCAAGTGTTATGAAGCCTTCCTACTCTTAAGAACACTTCTAAGAACGCTTTCAAGTAATTTACAGGTGCAGGCTAAGCTTTCTGCTTTTGGACCCTTTAAATTAGAAATAACTAGGTGCCTACCTTGTAACTTAAATAAAAAGGCATTTTAGCAGTTTCATATGGTTGCTAGAGCCAAAGCTACTCAGGATGAGCCAAATGCCTTATGCTAAAACCAAATGGACCGATAGACTGCAATGGCTGAATTTGAAATACTGAATTACTACCTTTTCTAAATCTGCCACTGTGACACACACAAAGTGGGATGAAAAATAAGGTGAGACGTTTCTTAGTTTTACAGATTGTACATACTCCATGTATCAGCATGTCCCTGCAAAATCTGAGACAGTGTCCATTTGCACAGTCTAAACAGTAGCACACATAAAAAAGGTACAGGGTGGGCATAGGAGGCAACAGAAGGGTGAATGACTGCAGAAAAGACCACAACATCATGGAAGGAAGTTCAAGGAGTCTACCAGTATTTACCTCTGCCCTAAGTTCAAATCAGCTACACCTAAACTATTTCTGACAGATGATTTCTTAATGGCTGAAAAATCCCAAGCTTCCCCAAGCAATTTAGTCCAGGGTCTAGTGACATGGGCAATAACAAAGAACTCTCTAATGAGTCAGCCAAATCACCCTGTGAAAAATTTGCTTTTTTTCTAGTCCCCAGTGGAGAAAGTACTATATTCTTCCTTATCACAGCCTTTGAAATCTTTCCATGTCTGGGAACTATCATGTTTCTGCCTGCTCTTCTTTTCCTTGTCATAAACAAATCAAATCTTTTCATGTCTTCTGTGTTTCTGATCTCTCTTGCATCTCTTTCCGCCTATAACTGTCTGACATTTTTCACAAGTGTGGTAGAGACAGAGACCACAGAGAATAAGACACAATACTACAATCAGATTATTACCAGAGCCAAGCTGAATTCAGATCTTAGAGATCATACCCTCATTAATACATCCCAGGGCAAGAAGTGTATTTTTTGCAACACTGTGATGTTACTCATTTACTTAAGTGCATGTTCTGTGGTACTGCTGGAATCTTTCCTACAGAACTGTTTTACCACATATTTTCTACATTGTATTGATGCACAGAGGTCTTGTAGAGCCAAGCAGAGCATTCTTCTTCCTTTCCATTTTCCTTCAGCACCTTAATAATATTTGAAGTTCTGATACTGTCCTACACAGCGCTTACAATTCCCAATACTGTTTGTGCATTCCAGATCATTAATGAAAATACTGTGTAGGACTAGGACAAGGACAGGCAGCATTTTCTATACCCTTCCAGTTAAACAGTCAATAAGGACCAAAATATCTCTTCTCCAAAGTAAAAAGCTAGTATTTCTAGAGTTACCCCTCTATTTTTGGAGCGAGACGGCATGGAGAAATGGAGATGACAAGGAAGTAGAAATTACATAAAGCAACAATTTTCTGTGGTAAAATAAATGCTTGTCAAATCTTAGTGAGACTTTAAAAGACCAAATAACATTTTGTTAAAAATGTGATCATTTTTCAATACTTTCAGTGCAAGCATTCTTTCTGTCTTAAGGTTGTAAGTGGAAAATCTATTGAAGTTAAAGAAAATTAAGCGTGTTTGACAGCAAAGTATCTCAAAAGACTCCAAGATACTATGTGTTCATAAATGCTGATAATTTTCATAGAATTCAGTAAACACAGTTAAGCACCACAGAAGAATTACACACTTCGGAGAAGGAAAACATTTAAGATAGAACATTGGCAAAAAAAAATGCAAAAATTACCCTATGAAAGTTACTGATGGTGTAATGTTGCTCATCTTCTGTATGACCACTGCACATCTCATACTCAACATATTAGAACTGTGCTCATAAACCTGGCCACTGAACTCATACAATGTGAATGGCAAAGTTCCTAAAATGATTATTCCTTCATGTACTTACTAGTAATTTCAGTTTAAAATTTGTATATTTGATAAATGAATACTGACACACAGTCCAGCAACTGTGCACTGATAAAATTGTATTCAATGTGGTGTTCCTTTTACTATCTAATAAAACTGAAATATAGGCAGGTAAGACTTCAGGGATCCTGGGACCTTAGTATGAAGGTTGAGAAGTCATCACTCACATCCCTATGGAGTTACCCTGCAGATTTAAGAGTCTGTTATTTATTTCTTCAGTTTCCTTCTAGCTGCATTCTTCAAGCGGACTCAAAATATATCAAGAAATGTGGTTCCTCAAACTTTGGCCTCACAGTGTTATGAGAGCAACCAATGCTTACCTTATAGCTGAGTTTGTAATAGCTTTGAGAAAGCACCTCTCATGTAAAGGATGTGTGACCCTATCCTTCAGACTGAGAAAACCATGACACAAAAAAGAAAAAAAAAATTATAAAAAGGAAACTTACCATTAAACAAGTCACTAGAATGACAAAGATGCTGAGAAATATGACAACCGCATAAAATCCTTCTTTGCTCCAGATTTTGTCAGCTTCATGCTGGTCTTGCAAAACATTTTTCTTTTTTAAGCAAAGAAACAGACAGAGAAAGAGAAAAAAAGGTTACACTGTAGCATGTGCAGATTAAATAGCGCTGGTTGGGCATTAATCACCCCCTCAGCTTTGTCACAGTTCACGTTCCACAGTATATGGCCCTCCCTTTGATCGGTGTGATTCACACACCCACCCCGGCCACGCGCCCTGCCTTGCTCTCTGTCTGCCGCAGTGGGTGCTGCCCAGGGCTCCAACACTACACATGACATCTGAGCTTCTGCGTGGCTGCCAAGATAACCCTCCAGCGGGAGTCCCCGGCTGGTTGGAGGTAAGCAAACTAGACCCACTGTCTTTCTTGGAAACTACCTGGCTCATTAGGTGAAAAGGCAGAGCTGATGTGTGGGCTGTGGGAACTGCACGCCCTGCCTCTTTCTTCCCAATGCTTATCTCCAGCCCCAGCACTCATGCGCCTCCTTCCCATGGGTTACACCTGACACGGGAGCAAAGAGCAGGTGACTTGCTGGTTTGCCTTCATGAGCCAGGAAGCCCTGACACTGTCACCTCCAGATTACACATGCACATTTGTAAAAAATACTGATTTGGATGAAAATAATCTCATTATTTCTCTCTATATAATTCTGATTAAGCTTAATCCCATTATCTTTGGCTTCCTGCTGATAGCACATTTCTGAAACAGCTGTGCATACTAAAACTTTCAGAACTCCTGGGGAACTCCTGGGGATTATGAAATACTAATTATAAAAGCATTTATTTTTTACTTTATTGCAGTGTGGAGACTTGGATACCAGAATTTCACTATGCTTTCAAATATACACTCAGCCTAACTGCAATATATTATTTAGAATAAAGTATGTTGTCTTGTATTTCTGTGACCACAGTTCAGTTGACACTGTGCTCCCAATTTTCAGCTACTAGCTCTTCTTTTCTTAATTAAGTATTTTCAGTACCATTCTCAGACTGAGTAAACTCAACTTTCTTAAATTCTGGTTTCCACTGTAAATATTCCAGGTCTTGGTGTTTCCCTTTAGCTGAAATCCACTAATGGCTTTGTAATTAAACTTCTTGTTTAACTAGTGAATTGCCTTCTCATACCAAGGTGGCCTTTTTTCCTCTCTGGGGACATTGTGTAAGAAGACAGGCAGCTTTTCACAGCTGAGAGTTCCTCTGTTTAAAGATGCGTGGCTGCTCAGTGGACCTATGTAACTGTAAGTACCCTCTAGCACTTACATTTTTCACGCACCAACATCTGCTAAGCCCCCAGTTAGCCTGCTCTTTTGGACAGTTAATATATCAAGCAATCTCTTTGTCTTCATCAGCCTCCCAAACACAGAAATTCTTGATGATGATGAATTAATGTGGAAAAGCTTCCTGAGGAGTAGGAGAGCATGGCTTGTGGAAGGGAGGACAAGCTGACAAAAAAATCTGGTGGGTACTGGATCCCAGTATATTTTTCATGGTCTTCCAGGTTTGTGTCCTGCTTGCTTTGAAAAGGCTCGGGACAAGGCAGATGCAAGGCAATCCACAGATCATACTGCCACAAAATGCAAACATTCAGAGAGGAATTTGGTAGCATGCCTAACTTACAGAGACTTGCTTGTTAAAAGGAATGCACATGTGTACTTAGGAGTTGACTGCTTTAGAACCAAAAGCATAAAAAATGAAGAGTTTTCATTGGAAGTCCCAGCCCTGGGGACCAGAATGGAAATCCTTCATCTCCTTCTGCACAACTACCGAAACTAAATCTGGAACATTAGTATGTTTGTGTGTATGTATGTATTTGTTAGTTTACATGTGTAATCATGCAGTGCTTCCTGGTCTGGGCTTTAAAGTATTGCAGGTATCAGCAGTTTGAAAAGGTTTGTAAGTGTCAGTCTGGTGTTTAATGAGAAACTTAAAAACCAGGGCTTTCAAAGAGAAGCAGGAAATCTTGCCAAATATTTCTGCAAAAATTGTTGCTAGACATATTTAAACACTGCTGCCCCTGGGGCGGGGTGCAGCTCCCCATGTGATCTGCCACCTCAGCAAAAGAAGGTTATTCTACTGTGCTCATTGCACAGGACTTGGGTCCCAATACTGGCTCAGAGGCCAACTCTGCAGCTGCTCCACATTCAGGACTGCTCCTGCTGAGTTCCATGGGAATCCAACGGTGACAGCAGCAGCTGCAGCTGTGGCCCATTAGCTGTAAACTCAGTGTTTGACCCTGAGTGGGTTACCTGATGGCTTTCCGGTGTTTCATATCTCTCAGGAAGAAATCTAGATAAAAAGCAGGAGCTGAAGGAGAATTGACCTTGCTGACCTTTTGTAAGTGAGTAAAGGGTGAGTTTTTATACCTCTTTACTGAAAGGTTGAATATGCTAAAAAGTAAATGAACAGCTAATAGGATCTTTAGTATCAATAGGTGAAAGTCTTTAATTCAATAGTGTCACAAAACTTTTAAAGTGTTATATGATAGATTTTGTATACATAACTGAGTCTAAGAAAATGAATCTTTATGATGTCTATCTAATACTATGTGTGTTCAGGATATGTCTTCTCCCTGATTTGTCTTTCTAACAATAACATTAAAAGAATCTTAACAAATGCTGTAAAATAGGTAAAAAACTATATAGTCCAACTTAAACTTACTTGACGCACCATTTTGAAACACTTTATTAGTACCTTCACCTAACCAAGGAAATCTCTCCCCCAGATCTAACTGGTGGATAGTAGCATTATTGCTTAAACTTCCTAATGAGGAAAAAGCCGCGACCCCCAGTAACTGAGTCATCTCATGCCCGTGACAAGAAATTGCCTTCTGAAACATCAGTGCTTCTCATTCAGAACTTTGTTCCTTTGTTTGGGAAAACTGATAAAAAGGACAGCAATTGCCATGCTAGCTACAACTTGCTGACATCCAGGAAAAATGCTTGCAGGATGGCCAAATGCCAGGCAAAAGAGAGAAGATTCTTGTCCATAACCACAGAGGCAATGAGCCTCCTGCAGGGAGATGTGCTGTGTCTCAATCAAGTGATGTTACTCCACATTTTTCTCCCTCAAGCTGCAAGCCTTTGCTACCTCAGAAATCCATGGAGATTTTTCAGACAGTTTTTGAGGAATGGGAATGTACCACTACAGGGTGGAGGATATACTCAAACTAATTTGCAAAAATCTGCAGCTAGTAAAGGTGATGGAATATCAGAGCAGGTGGAGTGGCAGGGAAGTTCCAGTAGCTCAGGCAGCATCAGCTCCTGGAGCATACCTCAGTAGGAGGAGAAAGTTATTATTCCCTAGTGTTTGATTCCATTCCCTAAGGAGTCTCCACAGTCAGGTGAGTCTTTCAGGTAGAATTATCCAGGTTCATTTAAACTGTTTAAATTCAGCATAATTTGAGGTGTGGAAGAATCAATGTATTCTTAACAATGCTGTTTACTCAGTAACCTTACTGAAGAGTGCCTGCACACAAAGGTATCTGCGTTGATCTGAACCAGAGCAAACCTGTTTAGAAAAAACAATTTTTTATAAACTTTTGTTTTTAAGACACTAAAAATCCACTGTGGCCTTTCTGGTCTTATTACGGAAAAGTAGTGGAGTATTTCTATAAGCAAATAAAATGAGAAGCCATCTTTTGATAATAACAAGAGAGACATTGTACTGAAGTAGTCACTGTAAAATCTGTGACTGAAAGATCCTGCCATGGTATCAAGATCTGCCAGGAATGGCAAATCTTCACTGGAAAAGAGGTGAATTTGAAAATTGGGTCAGTTAACCCCAATTAGTTCCTTGGGCTGAAACATTAATGAGAGCACAGCAAGCCATAGGTCTGAGCTCTGTTTTACAGGGACCTGGGGATTGAACTCAAGATCAAAGAGGGTTCATGAAAGTTCACAGTAACTTTTTTTTTTTCTGCTATTTTAACAATGTTAGCTAAGGCATGTTAGGAAAGGCTGCCAAGAAATCACTTCCACCCTCAGTGAAAACATGCAGGAATGTGGCTCAGGCTCACAGGACACTGGATAATAGCCACTTAAACATGTCTCTTATGACAAAGCCTCCCCCAAGACTCTACCTTAGGCACATGTGTGATGAGTGCTGTGATTTCACATCCAGGCTGGCAGGCCTGCAGGGCTGCTGCCCCTGCTGGGGTGCTCTGGGTGCAGGTGTAACACTATGCCTGCCTTGCCTGATCACAGGAGCATGTCTTTGTGCCCTCTTTTGTTCCTGGTGTCTCTGTCAGTCCAGGCTGTTGTAATTTTTAATATACTGGTTTTGATCGCTTGTCCTTATAGTAACTTGCAGTTTCTGTATGCTTTAAGTGCATGATTGCTTCCTTTGATTTCTTCTCTAATAAGTTAATATCACACACTTCAAAGGCAACCAACAGAAGCTTTGTGCAAGGAGGCTATAATGATACATTTTGGGATTGCATAATTTTGGCATGAACTCTGGAATTTCTCCTTCAGTGACATATCTCCAGCTGGCAATTAGCTTAACTCTTAAAAAATAGTAACCCTTATTTTACTTACTGTAACTTCAATTACTTTTGTAACTTAAAACCACTTCACATTCTCTTCTATTCTGGTAAGCTCTGAAATCCAGTAGTGTTTTTGTTTTTTTTTTCTCTGAGCACTGTTTAAAGACGTTAGGTAGTCATGATTCCCACACCATAATAACATGGATTGACTAATTGAATTTATTGCTGCCATGAAGCACCAATTTGGTACTTGGTTCTGGAGAAGTCTGCTCCTGACCCTGTACATACCATGGAGAGAACACAATCCTAAATCCCACTTCAGACACCAACTTTAAACCATAACAAAAGAGCAAATGCTAAGACATTGGGAAGAGCAAGGACATATGAAAGGTATTGACATTCCCCTGGACCCCAGAAAGGGCAACAACTCCATTAAATTTTCACATTCCCAGAGGTACATATCTTGTTCTACACCAGGCAGCAAAGTACTCTAGTGGTTCCTACAGCAAAAGACATACGGGGGAACGGCTCTTTCACCTGCTGAAGAATAAGAAACTCGGATATAAATTTTCAGATATGCAATTTAATTGAAAATAGATCAGTGATCAATGTATCAGCAGATGTGAACCAGCAAATTATTTCTGTAATGAGTGGAAATGTAGTCATAGCTACCTACATCCACTGAGGCTTTTGCTGTTTATAGTATCACACAGGGTGAGACTTTGAGCAGAAATCTTCAGTTTTCCTCCATGATCTTGGTAATATTTCTTCAGACAGGCCGATCTCCCCTACCATAAACTCTCTGCAGCTGGGGGGCTAGCTTAAGTTAAACCTTATTAAAAAGAGTCAACCAAGCAATCTCAGGAGAGGTGTCTCAGAGATAGGATGAACTGTCTGTCGAATACATATCTCTCTTTCTGTTTCCTGTAGAAAGAGAGCCAGCAGACTTTCAAGGCTTTGGCAGCTCATACTGAATATACAACTGAAAAAGGAGACAAATTCCAGTCCTAATACCTCTGTGACAGCCACTCGCCTAGAAAGATGAAGGTACTGCTTCCTTTCTGCACAGATACACTGATAGTGCACATACAATATTGGTTGTGAAGCACTCAAACTATTGGTGGAAGAGTGTACAATTTATTAAGTCATGATTTAAATAGGATTTATACTTCAGGAATACACACAATGGGTAAAATAATGTGTCAAAGCTATGTAAAGCTTTGTGTAACTGTATCTTCCTTCAAAGATCTGCCTGTTTTGGTTTGCTGTTACTTTGGCACAATTTATTCTTCGAGCAAAATAGCAGCTGACCAAGTAAAGATTGCATGTCGCTGTCTTTTAGTTGTTATTTTCTGTGAAGTCTTACATACCTAAACTGAGATCCAAAAGGAATATCTATTAGTCTAAAGCTGTGTGATTTTTTGGGATCAGTGACTTAGCTGTATAATCTGCTATCAATATTAAAATAATCTCATTTCTCTAACAGTATTAGAAGGTACTAGAGTCTGCACAGCCTTCGTTCTAATAATCCTTTTCTAAATGATTCCATTAGCTTGTCTACGTGTTTTTCCACAGAGAAAATTCAAATATCTGAGCACTCCAAATTATTGAAATATATCTAACTCAAGGTGTGATCTTGAGTTCAGTGCTGGGGTTTTTTTTCAGCATCTCTTCATATCTTGATAACATTTCCCCATTCATCTATTATTCATATATGTTCTTGCCCCATGTCTACTTGAAATGCTATTGCTAACTGAAGTATTTGGAACAGATACATGTACCTATCCCAACTGTCAGGCTCATATGCTTCAATTACAAAGGAAATTCTGTCCTAAAGGAAGGTTAGCTCAAGTTACTAATGGGTGATGTAAAGACTTGATTTGACATTTGGACAGCACTACTCTGCTTTGTTTTGTATTAGAATAGTTAACAGTTTAGAATCTGCTAATTTTGATAGTGGCAGGTTGCAGTAATAGAACACAAACTGGCCTTGTTTTTATATTTCATTTTTTGTAACAAAGACATTCCAGATTCTTAGAGTACTTAAAAGGAGCAAAACAGTTTCTAATCAGTGGAAATGCAGGTGGGCATAACAGCCAGTACTAATTCAGCAATGGCTCAAACATAAGTTTGGAAATAAAAAAAACCCAGGGACACTTTACCCATAGGGGGAAACAAGGCTCATCAGAGTATTTGATTTTTTTTTTCCCTTTCTCTTTTGGACATAAACATCTCCTCTGTCAAAATGTGAGTTTCCACTGAAAATGCTGATTCTTGATAGCATGATTGAACTTGTTTGTCCCTGCACTGAATTCTGCGGATCTTCATGTAAGGGCTTCTAATAAGACACTAAATAAACTGCAATGTGACGTGACCATCTCTGTGAGCTCAGTGGTTTCCTTTCCTAAAGGCCTTTGATTTTTTTAATTTGTTGTGCATACCTTAAATGGTCAGCTCAGAGTTAGATGTCCATCTCACTAGTAATGTCTCAGACACTGTGTAGTCTCTGCTTTGAAATACTTTTTTTTCCAAACACTGGAGGAAGTCATACAAATAATAGCTACAAGTTTTTATCCCCCTCTTTTTGAAGCAGATAAAGAAAATAAATCTCTCACCTCTCCTGAAAATAGAAAAAAGCACAGGTATAATGCAAAAATTCAGTTTTTCAAAATAATTTCAAACACAAGTTAAGTGAGTAGTAATGGTCACAACTAATATCTGCATTCCATTTATCTCTCAACTGAAACTGTGGTACTGTTGACCCTCATTTATAGAACAAAAGTCCTTATGTTCACTTCCTTTTAGGCAATTAATGCATGCTTAGTATTTAAACTCTGATTTCAATGGTAGCTGAGCTGTGTGGAGGAGAACCTGGATGTTAAAGAGTAAACCGGTCAATGAAGCAATACTAAAGTAGTTTAACAAGGCTAGTTGGATGGGGTTATGAGCAATCTGGTCTAGTGAAAGGTGTCCCAGCCCATGGCAGGAGGGTTGGAATAAGGTGATCTTTAAAGTCCTTTCCAACCCAACGATTCTATGATAATTGCCTTATAGTAGTGATGCTATCTTAGCCTACACATTTTCTGCCTCATGCTTGAGAACCTCAGCCTGAAAACTACTAGTATGTCATAACTGCCTAATCTGTATCAAAGGACAGGTTAGAAAATTGATAACTAACCTCAGGGGAGACCTCTGTTATTCCAAACTGGGATAAACTCTGGTGTAAAATATTGATATTTAGGGAACGCAGCACTTCTTCAGAAGGGAGCGCCTCAGAAATTCCTGGCTTCCTGTGCAGTGGGGACACAAACAGTTCTACGCAGTTCTTCTTCCCCTAGGGAAAAAAAAAGGCAAAATCATAGAAAGGGTCTGACATTACATAATCTCTGCTGGCTGTAGGTTGCAAGTATAATTCCAAAAACAATTGTATAAAATATGAAGGCTGTAACCTGCTCTATGAGTAGAGCAAACCTTTTCCTTGTCTCTATAAATCCCAGGTAACCATGCAAGAAAATGCAAATACTATATGTGGGCACATGTGCTTTGTGTCGACCACTATTGACAAGGTAGACTCTTCCTGAGTCTAGCACCATTAAACAAGACAGGCCAATTCAACATGGTGATGGGAGGAGCCATGGGATGGAGTAAAGGGCAATGTGCCAGCAGGGATTTTAGCAGATAGTTCATCTGAGCTGAGCTGAAACAGGAATGCTTAGTATAATGCTGTGATATTTGGCATTGCTTTCTAACCCCTTGTCAACACATTGCAGACACGTCACAACAAAGCATAAAGTCCTTGTAGTCAACTGCAGTGCTACTCCTAAAAATGGCACAAGAAAATCAATGGACCAGGAAAGTTTTGTTTACACCTAATGGGTAAACAGAATGTCCACTCTCTCATCTATTAACTCTTGCCCTGGTGTCTTTGATACAGTCGTGGCAATCTAAGAGGTTTCAGTGATATTCACTCTTGCAAAGAAGCAATAGGAAAAACTACCATAGAGTTCCTCTGTGATAGACTGGAACAGCACCTGCAACCAGCGATCTGAACAGCACTGATGTCCAAAGAGGTTGTGGGAACCCTGGTTCCCCAGGGCCATGGCCAGCTTAGCTGACACTGTAATGTAGAGTGAAGATCTGGGGGATTTCATGCATGTGAGGTAGGCATGGAGCTGCTGCCTGCATTGGTGCCTGTGCAGGCAGGGACCTCACCAGTCTGGTTATTTACTATTCATCGTTATGGAATGGGAGAGACCAGTTTAAACTGGGATAATCCTGATTTCCCCTGCCTTCTTCCTGTCACTTTGAACGTGCATCATTATCTTTATTGAAGTGAAGAAAAAGGCCTCTTTTACTATTTTTAAACTATCTAGCTTTGCATTCAGAAGTAGAGCTGCACAGAAAGGGACTCTTTCAAACAGGTTTGCCCTATATCTCTGTGCTCTCACATGTGCTGCTGGTCCATCTGCACAATAAGATTGGTAAGGATACTGGCTACTGGTAGTGATAAAGGGATTTATC
>VWZG01013173.1:0-10081 GCA_013396735.1 Grallaria varia
TGTTTGAAATTGGAAAAGTCTTCTATATCTTCCACTATGGTCCGCATCCAGGCACACATGGTGTCCACGTCTGGCTCATCCATCTTTGGATGGTATACCGTTATTAAGCAGTGGACATATGATGCAGGAGCACCTTTAACTACTCTTCTCCACATCGGATGCATACAGGGGACCTTCTCTGGTTCTGGGAAATCATAACAGTCTGGGTTACAATAAATGAGTTCCAACATGCCTAACTCCCGTAGGTACTGGATGCCTTCTTCTGCAGTTGTCCACTTTCTCAGAGAACCCACTAAATGTTCTTTAAATGGGTATCTTTCCCTCACTGTATGGAGGATCCGGAGCCAGACACTGTGATTAAATGTCTCCCCCTCACCTACTTATATACACGTAAGGGAATAGGATGGAATACTTCCTTAGTTTTTGAGCCCAGTTGTTCGGGAAGGCCTAAAGAACAACAAACTTCACCAAGGCCTAAAATTTAAACTCTCTCACAGTAGGGCACTGGCACTTCAGCACACAGCCTGATACTCAAGTCCCAGTCAGGCTTGATCCTGACTCTAGGAACTCAAGTTCACAGCAGGAACCAGCACACAGGCACATAGCCTGAGAAATCTCATTCCACACACATACAGCTTTTACTTTTGATTATAAGGAAAAGCTTAAAGGTTTCTCCACCTTAAACTACAGTTCAGGGAGTGAAGCCCATACTGCTTTCTAGGACTAGAGTGAGTGCTCCAGGATGCTCTCCATGCCAGTGGCAGGCAGGAGGAGAATGGAACAGAGGCCTTCTCTTTTTCCACCATGAAAGGGAAGGGACCAGCCTGATGAGCAAGTACAATTCACTCCTCTGCAAAGCTGGTAGTGGAGAGTGCAAGTGCATTCCACAAGAAGTCCCTCAATGCAAGCCCATCTTCTGCCTGCATCTTGTAGGTGCAGACCCACAAGGAATCCAAGAGCTAAAATTTAATGTGAAAGTGATGAAGGGAGGAAGAAAAGGGAACTAAGGGTAGAGTAACTACCACTGGGTCTTCCACACATGCTAGGCACAAAGTATTTTTAAAAAAAGAAAAGCTTTCCCCAACCTCCAGTGAAGAAGCATGCCCTGAAAAAGGCAACTGGCCAAAGACCAGAATTGAGCAGATTCAAAGTGTATTGGCTGAGGAAACACAAAAAAATCAGCATTCAGCAAAAACTATGCAAAGATCCACCAGCATTTTAGTCATGCATCCAGATCTCCAACAGACCACTCACAATGTTGGCCACTGAAACAGCCACAAAAATCTAGGCACCAAATTCAAAGTACATTTCAAGCTTACAATAAAAATTATTCCCTATTTGCTATTGTTATTTAGTCACTAATTCCTTACATTTGGCAACAAATTGCAAATTACTGCAAAGACACACGTGATCTCAAAGTGTAAAGTTAATTCTTTAAATTCTCTTGAGTATTATGTGGTTCCCAAAGAAAAGAAAAGCTTCAGTATGACAGTCAAAATATCAAGGCATAAACATGTATTGTTTCTAGAACACTAACGGAATCCTTATAAATTGGATTATAAATTAGATTATAACTGTTTGATGCTGTTCAGTCCTACTGTACACCCACTTTAAATAGCATATTGGGTGGCTAGACTCAGAATAATCCAAGATCTGAAGGAAATGTGTACCTGTGAGAAAGAAAAAATAAATGTACAATTTAAGTAGAAACATATAATGCTTACAAGAACCAAAGTGATTTCATTTAATACAATTTGCAACATCAGAAAATGAGAATTTGGGTTGATATTCTCAGAGGTAGACTAGATCCAGCCTCACAAGAAGAATATGGACTTCATTAACAAGAGCTCTGTTTTAAAAAATTGAAACAGAACAATGCAAAAGTATCCTGTTGAGCATGGGAAAATTACAACGTAATTTCATCAAGAGACCTAATCAAGTTTGGCTTTCTTCCTGTAGCTCATCTATGTCTGTTCTTCTCTCCTTTATAAAGAGATACCAAACCAAATGCTTCTTTAAGTCTAGTGTCAACTGGAGGTAGACAAAAATTTCCTTCAAAGAAGAAAAACAAAAGCCTCCCCAAACAACAACAAATGTTCCTCAGCACTTGTTTTGTTAAAAACTGAATGAACAGAGTAGAAGGCATAAAGCCTGCTCTACAATACAAAGAAAATGTCAGTATGTTTGGAATGTATGTTTTTTTCATTTAGAAATCAACTTTCTTTCTAAAAATTATGATTAATTTTTCTCCAGAGAGGATTTCATATTTAAAACCTTTCAAAACCTGAGTTTTAAATACAGAACTAATCTGTAATACATGATATTATGAAATGGTTTCCAGCATTGGCTTATGAACTGAACCATGTGTAGTCACTTGGGAGAGAATTTCCAAGGCACAAACAGCAGTAAAGCACCTAATTGCTATTAGAAGTCATTGGGACTAGCAATCACTTTGCTACGTGTGCTTTTCAAAACATCCTACTCTGAAACCAGAACTACTTGAGCAACAATACCTTAGTCCCTGAAGTTATACACGACTACACAGCAGTTGCTTCTCCAGACAAATGCTCTAGTCATTTCCTCATTTCTAGGACATAATGTAAACCCTTTATTCCTAGATTAAAAATTTATCTAAAGGCCAAGTAATTTAAGGCATTAAATATTTATAAACATCAATACCTAAGTTCCTGACTCATACCAAACTTAACAGAAGTTTTGTTTGAATAAAAAGGACAGCATTGCAAGTCCCATTTCTCTTTCAAAAAAGCTCTTTTGCTAGAAGTGCTCAGGATAATTTATTATTACTGCAAAATGTCTGTCCCAATGATCACACTTATTTTCTAATGCTGCTTCTGCCGTGCCTGAGACCTTGTCACATGAGGAACACCCAGAGGGTAATCTGATCAGGCAGAAGCAAAGACTGCAAGCAGAGTTTGACAAGACATTTATTTCAGTACCCAGCAACAAACTTTCCAGGACTACTTTGTTCACCTATAGTTTCATCTTCAAATGGCTCAAAACACACCTCTGAAAGCTGTATATAAAGGGTCACACTTTTACCCATTTTGTGAACTAAAACATACACACATCTATTTAATCCCAGTATAGAAGAGCTCTGCTAATTTTAGATCCACGTGGTGCAAAGTGTCATAGCTGTCAGATAGCTGGATACCTGAACCTCAGGCCAAACTAATTTAGTTTTCCAACATGATTAGGCTTTGAACACCACTTAACTGCTGATCTGTATTCATATGCATTGCAGAATACATCATTAAATACTGTAATTTCATGTTAACTGTGAAACGGAACAATGAAAATATGTTCAAAAACAAACAAAAAGTTCAAAAACAAACAAAAAGTTCAAAAACAAACAAAAAGTTCAACATATGGCTATAAACAAGCACAGATTTTGGCCTATGCCACTGAAAAGCCCATCAGAGGCTTAATCCTCCTGGTCTTACAGAAATAGTTACACTAATTGTGTGGTAGCAAAGTGCAGAATTTAACCCTCAATATATTTGCCTAGAATATTCATACTTTCCCAGATTTATTGGTAGCTATTTTCATCTTGTACAAAATCCAAATAAGTGATGAATTAACACTGCACAGCAAAATTATGTACTCACCAGGCATAGTAAAATCAAATCCAGAAACATACTGACTTGCTTTTAATAGAGCTATGGCCAAATTTGAACACCCCCTAAAGGAGGACGGATTTCAGCCAGGAGCATGCCTTATCAAAGGCCGAGCTATTACTTGGGCCCCAGCCTTGGGAAGAGGCTTGCATGGGTGCGTTTCCAAAGCCAGTTTTCCCCACAAAAGCACCAGAGTCAGCCTACACAGATCAGCTTGTAAGATCTGGCTATTAACATGCCCTCTGGATTTGACCAGCAGACTGAAGTATCTTTGTAAGCATTGTTTCACCTGTTTGAAAGCTGGGTTGACTGGAAGCATTCAGTACATGAATATTTTCACCCACTACAGAAAATCAAGGCTTTGTTAAATTAAACTGCTTTAATGATGTTTTACAGGAAACATTTCAGGCACGCAGCAATAAGCTGCATTCATATTTGACATTTACAAAACTGTATTCTTTTAACCCTGAACTTATAAAATACTTGCTCTTAAATTCAAGTATATGAATAAGCCCATTTTTATTTTACAAAGAACTTAGTTCCAAGTACATGTTGAAATGGTGGAATAAATTCTTTAAATCAGGCATGTTTTAAGTAACATGGAAGGGGAAAAATAACGTATAATCTCATTTTCAAGCAAAATATCACTAGAAATTACATAACTAGATCACAGCTAACAACTGCAAAGACCTCAACCAGATACATAAACTGAGCTAAAACAAGCCTTTTAACACAATAATGACTCAACTTCATTTTCCTTTTTTTCCCCCTCATACTTCATCACCTCTAAGTTTTCACACTAAAAAAAGAATTATGGAATATTCCTGTGAGCTCTATTTTAAAGATGTTGCTGACTCAGTGGGAATTGGGAAGTACCAGAAAAGCAACGAAGCAGACCTTTAATCTCTGCCCTGATTCACATACCAAAGATATTTGAATTGATGGCCAAAAGCTGTCTGCCTCAGTTAACCCAACAGGTATCTATTAAAATCCAGGGAAAGCAACTGCATTTTATATATTGCATCAAACTCAGTTTCAGAAACTGTTGCCCAAATCTTGAGGCCTGTACACAGACAAACCTTGCTGAATTGCCCAATATTCAGGTTGTTGTTATTTTACTCCAAGACCTCTTCAGCTCAGCTCAAGTGAAGAGCTCATATAAGTCAAATCAGCAAGATCTGGTTCTTATTTAAGACCAAATGCACCCAACAAGACATCCCAGCTCCAAGCACTTTAAAAGTGGAAACTTTCTGCTTAAATAAAGAGGATGTTGAAACAGAGTAAAACTGCATGTTGTACATTTTTATGGGACCCAAGTTGTCCATTAATTTTGGCTGACTTCAGGCAGCACAAAAGCTATTATGTTTCCATCCCTAACTGAAGACATTTTCTCGTGGCTGAAATCCTTCCTTCCCAGGAGGCTAACCTGCTGTAGGAAATATGCTAAGAACATGAGAAACAGTGTCTTCTTGCTGAAGATTTGTGCAGTGGCAAAGAAAGGATTAGGTGACCCACAGCTGGATAATCCACATATGCCCTTCACTAGTCAGCAAAAAAACCTTGCCCATTTGAAAAAAACAAAACAAAACAATAAAAAGTGATCAACTCCAAGGCTAGATACTACCAGTACCTGAAAAGAGGTCAAAAAACCCCATTCATGGTGGAAATTCCTTATACACCCTGGAAAACTAACACCCATCTGCCAGCATTTTTTGTTATGCCAAAGAAGGAAAATAAATTAAAAGCACCTAATCAATTACTCCCTTCAGGATTTCCTTCTGTGTTCAAAATCAGAAGCCCTGAAGCAGGAGATCCAATTAGTTCACAGCCGAGAGCCCAAAGAACGAGATTTCTGCTGACTGAAAATTCAGATTCCCAACTTCAAAGCATAAATGAGGAAATTCAGAAATTCACAGATTTCAAAGCCAGGAGCACCTGCTGGGGCTTCTGTCTTTGTTCTATGATGAAGAATATCTCTGGACTAAGTCTGATACCCAATATTTTTAAGATCCTCCAAATTCCTAAAATACAGCAGCAGTTCATTTACAGATTTACAAAAAACCATTCTGCGCAAAATGCTCCCTTCCCGAATTCAACTCAAACAAGCTGAAGGACAGGCATCTATTGTTTTTCATCTAGTACAAAAACTGTACCCAAACAATGTCAGAACAGCTTTACTTGACACTACCATCAATCAATCATTAGAACAAATTACATTGCTTCTGAACCCTACACAGGCAATAAGATGCATCAGATGACTTGCTAGCTCTCATCCGTCTCCAGCTTCTTTGTTCTCAGAATACAGAACCAGAACTGTTTGCTCTGCTTCAGCTGAATGTGTAGCATTAAAGGTCTTCTTAAAGCAAGGCAGCAATGCCAACAGCGAAACAATGTACCGAAGTTCAAACAACCCAAGTGAGTTTTGCCATCCCCAGTCCCAGAGTTGCCTCTCCTTCCTACAGAGGCAGGGGCTATGCATCGAGCACAAAGTACCCAAAAGAAGCACTTACCAGGTACCCAGTGCAAACAATACATTCATGTGATACCTTTCCTAGCATTAACAACAATTCACTGAAATTCCTAAACCCCAAAGCTGTGTTTTTCATGGGCAGCAACATCAAGCTGAATTTTCTAATAGATCTGATTCCTATAGATGCAGATATATAAATCTACAGCCTTAAAAGGTCTGCATGGCCCAGAAAACCCTATATATTTTAAATTTTCACAGCTGACATGACTGTAAGAACATTGCTGAATAATTGTGATTTAGTCAACATTTAACTCCATGAATTAGCTCTTTTTCAGATACCACAATCACATGGTCATCAACAGACATGCCCATATCAATAATGATGTCAAAGGGAGACAACTTACTTATGCAATTGTTCAAAATCTTGCAGAAAAAGAAGGTTGCTGCAATTGCTATTCAAATAAATGTTTACTACCTCAACTGAAAAACACATTTAGAAGTTTTACTGAAATGAACTAGCCATTTCAGAGGAATGATATAACTCTTGATTCCCAGTGTACTACTTCAGATTTATAGTAGAGGAAATCTTAATGAACACACTGCATTTACAGCTTAAAATGATGACCTTCAAATATTTAATGCTCAAATAATGATGGTATGGAACAATGCATAACTATGTTATTGGCTAGGGATGGCATTTAACGTTTTAAAAATTAAATGTATACAAAACACTATTGGACATTTTCTTACTTATCAAGAAGGCTTCAGCTAATAATTTTACTGTGTTCCCAGGCAATGGTGAGATAATAATTCTTGCTGCTTTGTAAGTTAAGTTCTTTATATCCTCCTAGAAAAGTCAAATATAGTTTGAGATAAAGCTGAAACTTTAGTTATAGTAACAGACATTTGTACCATTTCTCATCTTCCTATTCAGTCACAAATAATACGTGAAATATGTAAAATGCTTCAGATAAACTACACTAGATGTTTTATTGCCACTCTCACAATAGAAGTTTTGCCTTTGAATTTGAGGTGCTAACAACAAAGAAACATTTTTCCCCAGAATAAGTTGCTTGATTCAACTTGATTCAGAAATCATCGGAGATAACATGACTTGTTTTCTCCATCAAAATGCTTCAGAAATGCTGTCAAATAATTACTACACGAATGAATGAATGAATAAAAAAAAAAAAAAAAAATAAAAATCCGACAACCAGCAACTGAGCTGACCAGGAATCAAAAAATAACGCTCTCTTTGCCCATAGCAAACAGCACTTCTGTGCTATCTCAGATTTAGCAAACAGTTGCCTAGTTATTTACTGTCACAGCCAGAGACATGATCAGCAGACAGAATTTTGAGACACAAAAATATCCTGCTTTCAACTGTTAAAGCAACAAGGTACATGGTATTGCATGGTCTTCAAGATCTGCAGTCTACTTTGTCTGCACAAATGGATGAAAAGTAAAATTTCACTTTTCTAAATTTAAAAGGGGTAGCTTTTATCTTCCTAAATCAAAATCTTAATGATGCGGCATCATACAATCCCAAGCCTTCCAAGACAGGCAACGAATTTTGTACAGCTGACTCTGCTAGTTACAGTACTCAACAGCTGGGGCATAGATAATTTGGCACACTGATAATGCCCTAGATGAGTAGGAGAATGTTCTGCAGACTGTAATAAGGAAAAAAAAAAAAAAAAGAAAAAAGAACTATCAGTATTAAAATTATAGATTGGAACTTATAAAGTCTTACACGGTTTGTATTTGATTAAGAAAGTTACTACAGGAGGTGTTGATAAAACTAAGAAATTCAGAGAAATGGCACTCCCTCTTCAAAGCCTATATTGTAGCAATTCTTTTCTGATTAGATCAGCTCCCATAGCAAGTCATCAAAACAACAATCACTGTAGTGAAGTCATACTACTGGGACTGGAATGGGAAATGATGACTGCCTTGGAAACACATTTTAAAAAATAATGTGTTTTCCAGGTTTCCAATATATCTTAATTAAAACAAGTCTAAATCTTTACCTCTGCTCCAAATGACTGAATAAAGTACACCTTGAGCAACAAAACACAACGTATCAATGTACTGAATATGACACTAAAAACTAAGACAACAGAAATTGGATCCTTCCAAATAATTTCAGGATTTGGCTGTCACTGAAAATAGCATGTGAATGCACTCAATATTACCACTGTAACATTATATACTCAAATACTTACAGAATGTGCTTTATTTCATATAGAGATGTAAATTAGTTTTTGGAATTTATTTTAATTAAAATCCTTTTGTTTCCCAATGCGTGAAAACTAAATCTTTCAGCCCTTTTCCTGATAAAGCTCCCCTTGAACTAGGGGAAATGAGGCCTAATCTCTTTCTCAGGTTTGTAAGCAAGTAGACAAACTGGTATGAGAATGAACTTTATTAAACCTGATTCTAGCAAGAAATCAAAGGTAATCCAAGGCAGAATAGCAGTCCTTCGGGATAGAACCAGAACACAAAAACAAGTTCTCAGTGTTTATTTACAAAGTAAACAGTTCAATAGTTCTAAAATTTTGAAAAAAATAAGATCATCTACATATAAATTGATGACCTAAAAGAATAGGGGAGAATGAAACAAAGATGTGCTTTTGAAGACGATGGCAATCATCAAATGGTAATTACTTCTCTCAACTAAAACACACTAATGCGTTTCGGTACAGAAACAGTGCACATGCTCCATAGCTGCATTGACACAACAGGCAACAGACACAAAGGAGTCATTAGTCAATACTGCTAATGAGACATGAAATTGCAAGTGACACCCCTATAAAGTAGGCTGAGACTCGGCAAGTTCTCAGAGTCAAAATAACCATCTGTTTCTTTAAAGATATTACCACTAGCAACCTGGAATAAATAAAATCAATTATCAGTACCCTCAATCAAGCTCTCTTAAACTATGCCACTCCCATTCCCATCAGGGGAAACGGTTTAACAAAAATTTTCAGAACTGACTGGAAACATAGAGTTGAAAAAATTCAGATATGAAACCTGACTTATCGCATTCTCTAACATTACAAAAAATTCTCCAACATTACAAAAAGCACTGTAAATGTCAGCATATGCTGTGACATTTTGTAAAAGCTATTTCAGGGATGAAGGTTCAATGTGAACAGTTAACTCTATCCCTTATGCACCTGAATTAAGATCAGACATTTTTTATAAGCTTTTTCAGATTTAGTACTAGAAAATGTATTGAAAAACAGCAATGAATCATCCAAACCATCCCTTCCATTCTGATGCATTTAAGAAATCCATATAATTTACAATTCTAGCAAGATAAATTTTGCTACGTGCATCTTTGTTACAATAAAAGTATTTTTCCTTATTTTTCTGTATTCGATGAAAAAACTCAGGTGCTACATGTAGTAAGCTCATCCTTTGCCCGACCACAAACGTAAATACATTAAAAAAAAGGTAAAAATAAACAGAAGCTTTAAATACGAATGCACATCGAGCTGTAAACCACTGCATCCGACTGCCCTCGAAAAAGCCTTTTAAACGCACGAGAGAGCGTGTCACTCACTGGTGAGGTGACACGGTATTCCTATTTATCGCAGAAGCCGCCCACGTCCGTCCGACCCAGCCCGACCCAGCTCGGGGTCGCCGATCTCCCACCTGGCCGACAGCGCCGGCGCCTCCCGGGTCCGCAGCCGCCACACCCGGCGGGGCGAGCGGCCGAGAGGGGAGGGCTGCCCTACCTTTGTATCTCTCCAAGACATCTTCGTAGGCTTGCAGGTACTCCTGCTCCTCGGCGTAGAAGTAGGCGCCGGGGGAGAGGTAGCCAGCCATGGCCGGCAGCTTGCCCAAGCCCAGCCCAGCCCTGCTCGCCCGTCCGTCCGTCCGTGCGGCTCCGGACAGCCGGCAGCCCCAGGGGCGGCACAAGAAAAACCCCGACAGCCGAGACAGGGAGGCGGGGGGGGGGCGGCGCTGC
>VWZG01013173.1:10191-74667 GCA_013396735.1 Grallaria varia
CGGCTCCAGCCCCATCGCCGAGGTACCGCCTTCGGGGCTGCCGAGCTCTCGCCGCCTCCCGCCCGGCCCCCATGTTTTTGCCCCGGCCTCCCCCCGGGACGCGAAGGGCGGTGGCCGCCGGGGCAGGGACGCGACGCCCGCGGCGCTGACGGGGACACTGTCACCCTGCGGCGCTGCGGGGACACCGCCGGGGACTCGCGGCCAGGGACGGAGCAGGAGCAGCGGCACCAGCAACCAGCCGGNGCAGGTGTCACCGCCGCTCACCCGCCCCCGGCCCTGACCCCCGCCCCGGAGCGGTCCCTGCTGCCCCGGCCCGCCGTGTCCCCCGCCATGCGCACCCTGCCCGCGGTTGGCCGGGCCGGGCCGGGCCGGGCCGGGCTGGACCAGCTCCGCAACCCCCCCACTTGCGGCCACATCCTGCGGCTGGCGGGAGCCCGGCCCCGCGGCGCGCCCGCTGGCCCCGCTAACAGCGCCGCTCGGGTGGGTTGCCCTGGGAAATGGTGTCCCGGGCAGGGACACACAGGGGCGCACATAAAAAGGGGGGGTTTTGGGGAGAACAACAGCGGTGCTCCCGGGGAGCACCGGCGCCCGCGGCATCTCTCTGCGATTCATTTACGGGCATTTTCCAGCTTTCGCCGGAGAGAAGCGGACCTCCGCCCTATTTTCGACATCATTTGTCGTCAGGCCGCGGACCGGCGCCTCCGGCACACCGGGCAACTCCGTCCCGATGCCCGTCTACCCCGAGCGGACAAAGAGCGGCGCCTGGTCCCCCGCCCCCGGCGGAGCATCATCGGCTGCCGCCACCGCGGCCTCTCCGGGCGGTCCAGCGTCGCTCCCACCCGGAGCGGCCCGGTGATCCCTCGGCCTTGCGGGCCGCAGGAAATACCGGCACCAACTGAGCCAGCCCCCGCCGCGGCTGCAGCCCCCCGGCCGCTGATGTGTTTTCGCATCAAAGTTTAATTGGGTGCACCTGCGCGTGTTTCGGCTCGCCTTCCACACGCATCAGTTCACCCAGCCGGAAAACGCCGCCAAAGAGCTTAGTCACCGCCCGGCGGGGCCGCGCTCTGAAAGGGAAGGGATGGGGGTCTCTCTGCCCCCGGGCCGCCTCCCACCCGGCCGCCCCCCGGCCGCGCCTTACCGGCGATGCGCAGCACGGCCCGCTCGGCGGGGTCCAGCACGGAGCCGCCCTGGATCTTCCGCTTGGACCGCTCGTGTTTGGGCAGGTTCCAGGGCAGCGTGTCCCCCGGCGCCGGCGACACCGTCCCCGACCTCTGGCTGAAGTCCTCCTCGTCGGAGAAATCGGCGGAGGACGACATGGAGCATCGGTAGGACGCGTTGCCGGAGCTCTGCACGGGGAGACAGACAGACAGACAGGGTGCGTGGGGAGCGGCTCGGGACCGGGGCCTCAAGTGGCACCGGCGAATTCCCGCCCCGCGTGGCGTGAGAAAGCATCTCACGGGAAAAGGAGGGTAGGAGAGAGGGATGCCGCTCACCATTGCTGTGAATTTAGGGGGAAAGAGCGGTGCGTGTGCCAAGGGAGATCCTCAAAAAAAAAAAAAAAAATAGCCGTTCTTTAGCGGGGGGGCATTTGGAGGGATGTCTGGGGAGAGCCGTGGCCTGCGGCTGGGCAACCGGCTCGCAAATGAGCCTCCCACTTCCCCAACAATAAACCCAGCAGTAACAACAGCCGGGAGAAAAAAAAAAAAAACAACCACCCAACAACCTTCCCGGCTCCAAATCGATGGCGTTTGGCTCCCCCGCCAGGACAAGGGGAAGATTTGCCATCGCCGAGCTGCTGGTGAAATCGTTCGTGTAAATCCGGCCCCGGGGCAGCCCCGCGGGCTCTTTGTTACCGGCCCGGGCCCCGCCGACCCCTCCGGCCCCGCGGTCCCGGGATCAGCCCGGCGCGGCTCCTTAGCGGAGACGGAGGGGGCAAAGGGGGAAGGAAGGAATACGGGTTCTCAGAGCAGCCCCTTTGGGTAGCAGGGCACGACAGACGGCCTTCGGTCACACTGTGCAAAGGCGGCTTCGGCAAACAAAACGACTGATCTCGGAGTGCAGNGGGAAAGGGGTGTGGTGGGTCCAAGGGAAACCCCAAAAAAAAAAAAAAAAAAAAAAATAGCCGTTCTTTAGCGGGAGTGCATTTGGAGGGATGTCTGGGGAGAGCCGTGGCCTGCGGCTGGGCAACTGGCTCGCAAATGAGCCTCCCACTTCCCCAACAATAAACCCAGCAGTAACAACAGCCGGGAGAAAAAAAAAAAAAACAACCACCCAACAACCTTCCCGGCTCCAAATCGATGGCGTTTGGCTCCCCCGCCAGGACAAGGGGAAGATTTGCCATCGCCGAGCTGCTGGTGAAATCGTTCGTGTAAATCCGGCCCCGGGGCAGCCCCGCGGGCTCTTTGTTACCGGCCCGGGCCCCGCCGACCCCTCCGGCCCCGCGGTCCCGGGATCAGCCCGGCGCGGCTCCTTAGCGGAGACGGAGGGGGCAAAGGGGGAAGGAAGGAATACGGTTTCTCAGAGCAGCCCCTTTGGGTAGCAGGGCACGACAGACGGCCTTCGGTCACACTGTGCAAAGGCGGCTTCGGCAAACAAAACGACTGATCTCGGAGTGCAGAACGTGTCCACCTTCAGGCTTCCCAGCTACCCAAAAAAAGAGCAGTTCCAGAAACGTAAATAAACACTGATGCAGTGTTGGGAGAGGGCTGCTGCCATGCCTGCCTTCCCTGTTTAGGGTGAAGTGGGAGACGGAGATGTCTGAAATATAACATTTCAAAACCGTATTGAAATTTAGCATACATTACTATACACAGGTTATCAGGACACAGTGGAGGGCAAGGTTTTCTTCCGCTGCCTTTTATGAGTGGAGAGACTTGTGATTTCTACAGGGCATCTGACAAGAAAATGATGGATTTGATTTATGATTTCATGGGGTAGCTACTGTGACAGTCCTTCAAAAGTGCAACCTGATGCTGGTCCAATTATGATGTTAATTTTTAGGTGTATGCTGTTCTCAGCTTGCAGAGGAGTAGCAGAATCACAGAATAGTTTGAATTGGAAGGGACCTTTAAAACCCATCTAATTCCAATCTCCCTGCCATTGGCAGGGACAACTTTCACTAGAACAGGTTGCTCCAAGCTCCATCCAACCTGGCCTTGAGCACTTCCACAGCTTTTCTGGGCAACCTGTTCCAGTGCCTCAACGACTTTGTACTGAAGAATTGCTTCCTTATGTCTAATCTAATCTACCCTCTTTCAGTTTAAAGCCAGTATATTTTGTTATGCAGAGACAGCCTCATTCAGCTGTTCTAAAATCCAGATATTTGATATTAAAACAGCTAATGTTTTAGGATTGTCTTGTAGTCTTTTTTATTTTTTTTATTTGGGGGCTTAACGGTACCTTTACTCACAGAAGAGGTTTGTATAGTGACAGATCTGATAAAATTTATTGTTGCTGTCTGAACCTTTTTACTGTCAGCTATCGTAGGGGATATTTTACCCATTTTAAAAGTCAGAACCTGCATAATCCAGAGAAACAACATGACGCACTCTTTGCCATGCATAGAAGTGGCAACAATATACAGTTAAATAATCTGCTGCAATAAGAGGGGATCTCTTATTAATGTTTTTTCCCCCTGACCTCCTTCACTTCTATCCCAATCGTCTTTTCTCCTTCTACAGTGCTTCATGGTGAAGTTCAAAAGAGGAGAGTTGAGAGGGAGAGAATGAATAAAATAAAAAAATTAACCTAATTCTTGTTCACTGTATTATAATGGGGAGAGAGCAAGAGGTAACTGCAGAAAAGCAGAAACATGAGATGTCTGATATCAGCTCTGATTGCCTCCATAATTAGTTTTAGTGCAGAGACTATTTTTCTGTCAGTTTGTATAATAAGTTAAAACTAGGATCTCATAAAGCATGATGGTCACATACAGGTGTCTTCCTGATGGGAGCTGGAAGTGCTGAGCTTGCTGCAGGGTATAAAGGACACTTTGCTGTAGTAGGTGGGGCTACCAGGGCTCCTGATGTGCTTAGTCAGAGATTATGGTTCTTGTGGTCTGTCTTTAGCTCCAGATTCTGCCCTAGAAGAGAAAGTGTTTCCTTTAATCCCAGCTCTGAATGTCTTGCTTCAGGCCTGTACCTTCTTTTGGCTGCTCAGCAGCCCTCAATATCTTTGGATCACACAGACCCATGGAGACAGATTTTGCCTTTCAACTTCTTCACCTTCTTCATTTCTGTCTTATGATATGAAAATTAAAAAGAGCCCAGAGAAGGTGTTGTGAGGGTGCTATAGGAACAGTTTGTTAGTATTGTTGGAATATGCAAGGACAAAGTACAATAGCAGTTGTTACTGAAGCTTTTGGAAGAGATCTTTCAACCCTCCGATTTATCTTTGAAAGCTATAAATTTTATCCAGTAGGATTTCCTTTTCTCAGAAGAGGCATTCATAGCCCATTCTTATTTTTAATAACACCTCCTCCTACCCTTTGAAACCAAAAGCACTGTCGGTTGGTCATTCCGTATACACCATCGCTCTATTGAGAGGTCAGTTTTTGGGAAAAGGCATCTGTCCTTCTAGTCAGCTCTGCTACAATGTTGGAAGATAAGCTGTGTGAGAAGACCCCACTCATCCTTTATGAGAAATCAAAGAGGCAATGGTGGAGAAGTCTTTGGCATCTATGCGTGTTACAGCCAGCTATCTGCTTTTAAATTGTCCTACCTTACTTCATACTGCATGAATTAACAAAATGAATGAATAAAACCAACTTTAGCTTCTAACTCTTCAAGGATCATGTTGTGTCATTTTCAGAGAAAAGTAAGAAGTTCAGAAAGGAATTTTTCTTAACAGCAAAATCTAGCAAACTCATATCTAAGAAATGTAAACTTCTAACTTAATTACAGTCTGCTTAGTTATTCAGCATGGAAGTACCTCTGAGTAATGTGTACACAGAGCTATTGAGCATGTAAGTATTTTTAAGAATCTATTTGCTGTTCTTAAGATGTTTATAATGAACTGAACAACTTTTCTTGAGTAAATTAACAGCTCTGATATGAACTCTGTAATTGTTCCTTTTTTGTGCGGGCACTGTTCACAAGATGTGTACCACTCATCTCATTGGGTTGTTTGTTTCTAGCAAGCACGTTTTCTATGATATCGCTCTAAGTCCCAAATATACATTCCATGATTACAGCAACATATAAAGATGTTTGAAAATAGGAAATGATGCAGAACATCTGTTCTGGAAAGGATCCCTCGCCAATTAGGACAGCATGTGAAAGAAAAAAAAGGTTATATTCTGTTAAAATCAAAATATGTAAGGCACTTCCGTTATTTTTCCATAAAGCACATTGCTTTATGCAAGTGAAAAATGCAACTGTTAATAACACACGTTAATTTTGGGGCTGACCGAAGTGGTTTTTATATCTGCTAAAATATTGATCATCCTTACTCAGCCTACTCTGGGACTTAGCCAGGGTCAGGGCTTGACCGTTCTTAGCTTCAAGGCCCGTAAGGTCACCGACCAGATGCTCGAGCTGCTTATTCTGTGCCCCCGCTTATGCATTCCGCCCGCTCGTTCTCCCGAGGGCGTCTCTGCAGCCTCTCCGGCTGCCCCGCGGGATCGGCTGCGTTTGCGGTGCGGGTGTGCACGGGCAGCCTGGGCTGAGCCCCGCGGTCCCGCACGGGCACACCCGAGCCCGGGGTCGCGGGGGATGCGCCGTTCGCGGGCGGTGCCGCCGGGGGGTGCGCAGCGCACACGAAGTCCCCGGAGCCAGCGGGCTCCGCAGGAGCGACGCGTAGAGCCAGGCGCCCCTCTGCCAGCGCGCACTGCCATTGTAATCAGGGGATCTGCAGCAGCAGCCTGAGAGCCGGGCTTGCTACTGGGCTATAAAAGCGAGCTGATTTCCAGTAACTGGGTTTATTTCAAAGAAGTATTTCGTGTACTTCTTGTCAGAGGGATTTGGCCAAGGACCAAGGCATGCTTTCCCTTGAGGAGGGAAAGGAGGGCTGTTTGTCGTGATGCACTGCAGAAGCTCAGGTGGAAACTAGGTGGAAGATTGCGTAGCTGGAGAATGGTATACAGCAACGCACAACACCATAGGTCAGGTAAGCCACCTGTAAATAGGCCCTGATAGGGTCAAGAACACTGGTGGCCTGTGCGCTGTCATTCCTCAGGGCAGGAGCATTAGCTGAGGTCAGGTTTTAAATTTGGTCAGGCTACCCAGCTGGGAAAAGATGCTGCAAGGCTGATGCCAGATTATCTTCATATTGCAAAAATTCCCCAATGCTGTGACATGCCAGAGATTGTGCTGGCCAACTGAATTCTAATCAAATAGCTTGTACTTTCACATTTTCTCTCTAAGGTGATTTTCCACTGCAGTGAGTCCTTTCATAATGGCTTTTGGAAACGGGGAAGTACAGGACAACACTGACTGAAATTTAATTTTCAGTTGAGTTGTGAGTTATTTATATTTCACTTTTACTAAACTATCTCAGAATTCCTGGAATACATTTTCTTTCCTATCATTATGTTCATTTTGGAGAAATGGATAAATATGAACAGAAATGAAGCACTTGAATAATGATTTTACAGAGTATTTCAGAAAAATTTCTTTTAATTTAGAGTAATTTAGAGTATGAGTTGAAAGTAACAGGCTATTTTTGTCCTTTAACATCACAGATTAAATTATACTAAAGTGGATCAACTTTTAAAGTAAAATAACTTTACAAATTTAAGACAAAATCTAGGGCAACTGAATATTCCCATTAGTAAATCTTTACCACTTTAACCTGATTAGATGGTAATGCAATGCAGAATACAAAACATCCAATATATGTAATCAGGCTATGTAAGTCCCTTGGGACAGTATGTTGTCAGAAATAATCAAAATTCAAACCAGACACAAATGATAGTACAAACGAGGGCAATGTAAACCCAACTATGATAAGTTTAAAAAAAATTACTAGTGGACACACAGCCAAATTAATTTTTCTCTGGTTCTGTGCCAGTCATTTAAGAGGACAACCATACCTGCAAATGCTTACGTTATCAGGATATAAAAAAATAGTACAGAATTTCTGGGTTTGTATTTAATGTTATAAAACAATAAGCAGAAAGCCAGAAGGCAAATACACTAAATCTGAAAGTTCTGAGCACCCAGAGTCTGACTCTGTGTTAAACTGTGCTTGCAAACAGGTAGGCTTTTCAAACATCAAGACAACATCTACTTGCTTTGTAGAAAGAATTTTCATTCTTTCTTTCTAAAGGTAGGAGAAGGTGGAAATAAGCATTCAGTGTTTATTCTGTCATGTGTATTTTGAGCCTGTGATTGTATTTATACAAGGACATTCTGATGCTTTCATGGGCTTTCAGAAGGAGATGGGATATTTTCTGGATGCTCATAGGTCAATCTCTACCATTCCCCCACTTTGAAAATAACCTTATGGATGAAACTTTCATGGAAGAAATTGGTTATTTGAGGACATGAAATTCAGAATGTATAAAAGGGCTAGATCTACATATGCACTTGAGCATGACAATACAGTTTTGTAACATCAAGCTGTGTTTACTGGATAACAACCTACTTACATATCTAAAAATGATGTGATGCAAACCTGAGCTTTTGGTAGAACTAATTAGTCAGAAAAACTTGGTCTTTCAGCATGATGCAACATTTCATTCTTCAGGGACATAAGGCACCCCCAGACCTTCTTCAGAAACTGGTCTTTAGTCATCCTTTCATAACACCAGAGAGCGCTAGTTTCTTTTAACTCTAAGAGAAGTGAAGCAGCTATTTGTCTTTTCCTTATCGTGATAGGAAGGTTCAAACCTAGGCTCACAGCCTGTCTAGAGACTATTCCACAACAATCTCCTGGTTGAGGAAGTAGTAAATGTTAAAAAAAAAAAAAAAAAAAATCAAGTTTAAGATTTCTAGATATAGAATGGGATAAGAGGAAGAGGGAGGGCCACGCTCCACATCAGAACATGCAATGCTCTCTCTGCAGAGATGGAAATGCTGGGTTCTGATCTCTGCTGTGATGACTGCTTATACATTCTGTTTTAAATACTAATTGGGTTAAATACTGAAGTAGTCCCTGGATGGGATATGTGCAATGAAAGCAACAAGAACCACTGCACAGCGCATGTACAAATTCTGCAGAAATACACCAAATTTCAAGTACTTGTTGGTCTGAAGTGATACCAACTTCTAGTAGCTAACAAAAAGAAATAAGTGAATATTACACTACAACAAGTAGAGTTTCTGTTTCATTTATTTGATTTATTGATAATATCTTTTAGGAGCAGAAAGTTGGTAGATGCTCCACATTTGTTGCTCTCTGTTAGCTGTGAGGTTGAGCTGAGGGATCAGATACTGTCAAAGTAATCTCCATAGATCCCAGCAGCTTCCACCAAGGAAGATATCCATCACAACAGGAGAACAGGACACTTAAAGTATGTTGCTGTGCAAGGAAAACCTGCTTGTTGTTTTTTCTTTTTCAAATGAATATGTTGAAACCCAAGGCATACTTCATGCAGTGTAACCAAAGCCTGTGTGCATGTGGGGCCAAATAACATTCAACTTAATAACTGTGCCAAAGCCATTTGTTCTTTTGAAAAGCTGCTTAGTAAAATTGTGCTAACAAAAATGTGGATTCTTTGTGAATGTCACTTGAATATATATTAATATCAACAACATGACAGCCATTATATGTTACGTATTTAATTCATTTCTTTATTCCTCACCTATTTCCTCTACTTAATTTTGCAATACGAATTGCAGGATTTAATCTTGAAATAGCTTACCTACATTATTGAAGCCAACAGAAAAGTACTAAACATTTTGCAGATGAGGAAATAATGTTTTGAGCTCTGAGTATCTCAGAAGCAACAGCATGGTGAATAGGTGTTTTAGTTGAGTTTTAGGTTAAAACCATCAGCAAAATATAAGTGCTATAAAATACAATTATCACTATGTTGTTTCAAAAGTAATGCTTCATATGTTAATACCTAAAACGTCAGGATTTCATGGTCTCAAAATCATGAATTATTTCTGTACAACAAATGCATGTACCTTAGATGACTGTTGAATATGACTGTTGCAAAAATCTCTTCCCATTACATAAAAATAAATTTTGTATTAATTTTAATTGCAGCTATTTGCATTCATTCAGATCCCCCTGGTCTGCCAGACACAAAAGAGCATAACATGACAGAATAACTAAGATTTGAGGAAGGCACACAGAGTTTTATCTGCCTACTATGACTACAAGGCCAACCAAGTAACAGGGGAAGAGTCTGGAATAAGAAATCATCTAGCTTCAAATCATTTCCACAGCCTCCTGAACTTCTCATTGTAGATTGTATTGTATTATATCTTTATTTTTTAATTGCAAACCAAATTACTTTTGCTATAAAAGGTTTATCAGAGTATGAAAACACTCTTGACAGCAAAGAACAAATTAAAGTTCTAAGTAGCTTTTGAATCTCTGATGGGCACAGATTGTTTTCTAGAAAAAATAAAATGAGGACATAGAAAATGTTTTTAAATTACGTTAAGAAAATCTAAACCAGTAGTACTAATATTCTGCTTTTGGTAACAACTGTTAACTGTCCTGACTTGTAAGTTTCCCTCCTTATAGAATTAAACATTCTGTTATCCTTTTCAAACTATTTCAATTCTATGTTTTAAAACTGAATTTGAAGACTTGGTCCAGCAATCAATCAACATTTAACTGTTTGAAAATACAAATTACTATTATCTTGCCTAAGCTTGGTTGAAAATATTCCCTGCCCAAGACTGAATTTTCTTGAAAACTTTTAATCAAAGGCTGACTGAGAAGCCTGAGAACAAGATTATGAAAAATCCAGTAGTTATTTGTAAACATCATCCCATCTTTTTTAAGAAGACTATAGGCTTTGGGAGAGATACTTCCTGTATGAATATGCCTTAAGCTAGACATAGGCCTTTTGCCATCTTTGTTAAAAATCTGTCTACATTTGTCAGAGTGATAAGTCTTTGAGATATAAATATCATCTGCCATCCCTGGCATCAGACAGTATAAAGTAAAGCTTTTAAAGTCTGGGTTTGATCTCACTACTCTGACAGGAATGGTGCTCCAGAACCTACTGCTGTCTTGATTACAAGTGATCTTCCTCTAGTTGTCACCTCAACCTTATTCGTGGTCTTTTGGGGGGTTTTTGCAACCAACAGCATTCATTTCCTTAAATAACCTTTTTTTGTTTCCCTGATGCAATCATAGCCTGCATTGTACCTCCTCTCAACGATTTTTTTGGCTTTGCAAGGTAACTTCTTTTAATCTTTCCTCACCTACTAGTAGTCCTTTTTTGCAAAGTTAAATAGTTTAACTATTCCTAAAGTGCAGGTAACTACCAATGTGATTTTACCAGATTTTTATAATTTTTTTAACAAGACCATGTTCAAATTTCTCAACTACAAGATCTTCAACGTATCATCTAAAATCCCTTCAGATTGGCACTCACTAAACAAACATTCTCAAGACTCTCAGGGGTCTTAGAGTTGCCAAACCAATACCCCACCATCACAGAATGACCAAGCAAATTCCACCCTCACAGCTCTTACCTCCACACTCACAACACCTGAGCAGGATCCTTCCAGCTTGAAGATCTGGAGGTAAAACTAATCTTTCCATCTAATAGTTACTTGCTATGGTTTCAGGTTGATGGCAGTGTGGACAAGAGGCATGGAGAGCAGAGGAGGGCAGGCACCAGACCTGACAGGCAGGAGACTGTTTCTTTTATGCTCTCCGTGACTCGCTCGGCTGTGCTTAGCCAGCAAGAGGAAGAAGCTCTATGATCTGAACGTAGAGAGGACAAACACCGGAACCCGCATGCTGGAGGAAAGGGCTGGAGAAATACACTGGGACTGACAGCCTGAGGGACAAACACAGGGACTGTCAGAGGCTGGGAGCTGCAGCTGAAAAGCATTCAAGGGAGCGGCAGATAACTGTGGGTAAAGACTAGAGGAGAAATGAACCGGCAAGGTAACCGTTGGGACTGATAACCACCAATGCCAGAGAGAGTGGATCAGGGGAGAGCGAAGGATCTGACAACCTGGCAGGAAACTGGTATTGCCTCAGCAAAAGGCTTTGAACAAGGTATTTGATTAACAAGGAGGGTAGGAACGGTGTGTGAGAAGGTGTCAGAGAACACAGACAAGAACCAAGGAACGAGTATGCAACCAGAGGCCACAGGAGACACAGAAATCAAAGGGACTCATTGAACAAGTGCCTCAGAGCAATGAGAGGACTGACCAGGCAAGTGTGGGAAGGCCTGTGCCAAGGAAGAGTGAAACAAGAACTGACAGAGTGAGAGCAAAAAGGCAAAGGTCAGCAGAGGAGTGAGAACTGGACAGCGAGGAAGGAGACAGTGGTAGGGCAGAGGCAGGTCGGGAGCAGGCTGGAGGAGACATGGCAGAAGGAGCCACACTTCAGAAGAATAAGCACGGGAAAGCACATTCCCCTAAGAAGCCTGGTAGGAAACAGAAATTTCACCTAACTCTGGCCATTAGCAAGCATCTAAGAATTCCTCTAAAAAAAAAATACCTCTTCCCCTGTGTTCCTGATTCATATGGAGGAATACAAATATCATCAGTCTCCCTGAAATCAAACAGCAGAATTTTCTGTGTTGTAGTTGAAGCATCAAAACCTGCCAATAAGCTACACAACAGAGCTTTGTTCTTATGTTCTTAAAAACAGTAGGAAATTAAACACAAAGTTCCTGTTAAAATACTTTTCTTAAGGCTGTAAAATTAAGCAGTAAAATGTTACCAAATCCCAGTTTCACCATGCAGCCTTCGTTCAGCCTGCTCATTTGTACATCATGATGCAGTCATAATGATGTGATTGTATACTATTACATCTTCAGGGTCTTGTTCTTATTTAGCACAAATGATAGGTGATATTCACTCCATAAACAGTTATTCAGTATTTTCTTTTGTCATACTCAGTTCTGCGGGCAGCCCCAGAATTTAACTTACTTCATGCTATTCAAATACTGGTGTGAAGAATATTATTTCATAGACTGTTTCATACTGCTCATCACTACAATAGTATCAGACTGCTTCACTCCCATTACACAGGATGCCAACTGAAACCAGGAGGTCAATTTTGTTACTTAGGTCAAATTGAGATGCCAGAGATCTGACTTTTAAGAGTTATTAAAATTATGGATCAGTAATATTCAGACTACAGCATACATTGGGTTCAGTGGTGAATGACAGCTTGAGAACTTCTATAAATCCAACTACATGCTTTGTCAGGCGCTGAGAAAATAGTGGATAAAAAATGCTTTCAGCCAGTTGTTCAGCACATTCACAGTAACCTTGTGCCCACCCTTCAATCTCCAAGGCAGCACTTGCTGCTTTTTAAAAGAAATGAGATCCTCTCTCTTCCTGCAATCTCCTGGTTTTTTACACACTTTACAACTTCTGCAGCAGAACTCCTACACATAAGTGTCATCCTAAGAGCACTTCCATCCTGTGATGAATACAGAGTGAAATACCAGTACACCATCATACAATTAAAGTCTGTATGACAATGCAGATGCATAAACCTCTGAATTAAAACTGCACGTGTAACCTTAATTTCAGTGCTTCATAACATCTGTATACTTGCCTCTGCCAAACTATTCTTTTAACATCATACTCATGTGTAGTGTTAAATATAAATACAAATGGATATATTGCTATATAAAGACATACTTTTTATGTGCCACAGTAGGATGTTACACAATAGAACTCTCAAGAGTGACTCCTGTGGCAGTGAAGGAAAAGGAAACATCTGCATTTAGACTATAATTACTATGCATCTGTGAGACAATTACTGGTCATTTTAAGTTGTGCAAACAACACTATCAACAAGATTAGAGCTGATTAATATTTTTAAAGCCTGCCTTCAGCTACTGCACAGGATTTACCATTTATAATCACTTACATAAAACATTTTTTCCTACAGTTAAGACTGCTAACACATTATTAACTCCCAGTTAATACAAATTATGGCAAAATGACGGTGGCAATAAAAAACTATTAAACATTTTTCAAGCCAGAGTTTTACAGCTCTATCTCTTTGATACAACAGTTGAAGAATATTTTATCTCCTTCACTTCTAATTTAGTAGCAAGTTAGCTTCAGCTCCAAGGACCAAGGGTGCACTTTGACCTTCTTTCAACACTGTAGATCAAAGGGAGTCAGACTGGTTTAAGCTCTCATCCCATTTTCAGTAAATAAGCATTTGTTCTAGGAATGAAAATTGACTCAGACAAAATAAAAATTGTATGGAATCATCTCACCTATAAAGATAAATCCTGTTATAGTAGCGGGCTTTGCCCACCAGTGTAGGATAATTTGCAATGGTGTACAGAAAAATACCATCGATTTGATGTGATTTTCAACCACATAACTTTAAGTAAATACATTCATAATAAGCTTGATCTGCCACCACAAGGGACAATCAATTCAAAAGACCTTAACTGTCCTGATAAGAGCTAGCAGTGAAGTCAGTTAAGATGCTCTAAATGTGGATTTGTACTGTTACTGCTATGTTTATTTCTATGTAATTTTACATAAATGTGTCATCAATAATTATTAACACTACTGCAACTAACTTCTTTCTTAACAGTTAGAGTAAATCATTGTCCTAGTTATAGTGGCTGGGACCAGTTTATCACTGTGGGAATGTAACTGGAACTGTGTATTCCATACCCTCTCTGCCATTTATCATGAACTGTTAACGATGCATTGTTTGCAACAGCTGCCCAGGACACACCTGACACCCTCAGGCTATGAACTGTCTGCATGGGAAAAACAGAGATAAGAAGGTTCCCTGTCTTCACACCAATGATTCAGGTGTGATAACTCCCCTCCAGGAGTCATTAACACCTTCACACCCAACCTGAGGGGGTCATGTCTGCTAATGGGCCATCAAGTAGACCAAAAATATCCTGTGACTCACTGAGTCAACTGCCCATTGTGAAAACCCTCACCCTGGGGGAGGTACTGGGTGTTCCTATCTGAACTGAAGCATATATAAGCTTGGGGTTTTGGAACTTGAGGCACTCACTCACTCGTCAGACTGAGAGGAGGACCAGAACCTCAACAGGACTGCAACTACCACTCTCGACCAGACTGCGACCACCAGCCTTCTGGAAGGAAAACAGGTTTTCCTTTTCTTTTTGCTTTGGACTCAGGGGGACCACGTGGTGCTCAGCACAGGGGCTGGTGAGCACCATACTGTTTGTGCCCCAGGGGGCTGGGTTGTACAACTGGGTTTTGAGGGCTGAAACCAATTTTCCTTTGTATCAGTGTATCCATTGTAATCTTTTTTATTAAATTGTAGTTCTGACTTCTAAACTCTTTTGAGTTGGATTCATTTCTCCTGCCGGTTTACCTTTAAACCAGCACAATCATCTATAGGAAAAAATCACTTGAAAGGCAACAATTTTAAATACAAGATCTAATGCTTAGTATATCATTGTTATGTTTTAGGGAAAAGTAGTTTTAAAATTGTAAAGCCATCACCTCCCTGGGCTAATGAAATACTTTAACAAATTCCTTCAGAAATTTAAACTGCCTAGGAGGTGGGCAAAAGGAGTGGAAGAAATGGGCAATTGCTGCAATGCAATGGATGAGCTGTAGGGTGGAGAGGGAAAAGCAGGCAAGAGGAAATTGGGAGCAGGCAGCAAGGGAGGAGGTCACAGAAACTAGAAGAACAGTGGGGAAAATGAACAATTGGGGCAAAGCGGTTTATGAAAAAATTAACAGTGAGAAATTACTTGCTATAAGAAAAACAATAAAACACAGCAGTCCAAAAAATAGATGTAAACAGTCTGTTGGGTAGGCAAGTGTAAGTCTGGAAAGAGAACTATCTTTGAAGTCAACCTAATGGCGACTGAAGGTTTTCTCTTTATTTCAAAATAAATATTTATGGGTTTAGCACTTATAGTCATGTTTGCAAAGATCCTATGCACCTAAAATAGATTCCTTAAGGTATTTAAAAAAATATTTAACATGGATAGGTGCTTAAATCTTGTTTAAATGTTATGAAACAATCACCTAATAAACTGTCAGGGGCTTCTCAAAATCCCCATCAATATCCTTTAAGTCTTTGTCCTGGTTTCAGCTGTGATAGAGGTTTTTTGCTTCGTAGAAGCTGGTACAGTGCAGTATTTTGGATTTAGGGTAGAGAATAACATTGAGAACACACCGATGTTTTAGTTGTTTAACATGAGGGCTGACACTACATCAAGGACCTTTCACCTTCTCATGCTGCCCAGCCAGGACAGCTGACCCCAGCAGATCAAGGGGGTGTTCCATACCATCTGGTGTCATGCAGAACAATAAAACTGGGGGGAGCTGGCTGGGAGGCGGCAGCCTCCAGTTCAGGGATCGGCTGGGCATCAGTCAGCGGGTAGTGTGCAACTGCAGTGGGCATCACTTGTTTCATATATTCTCTTACAGTTACTATTATTATTATTATTTCCCCTTCCTTTCTGTCCTATTAAACTGTCTTTATCTCAACCAACAACTTTCACCTTTTTCTTATTCTATCCCACATCCCACTGCAGGGAAGTGAATGAACAGCTCTGTAGAGTGTTTAGCTGCCTGATGGGTTAAACCATAGCAGTCCTAAAAATAATAAAAAAAAAAAACAGTACTTGTTTCCCTTTTTATGTACATTCACATGTTCCCTATGTTTCTTCATTATGGTTGTGCTCAAATTGTCCTGAGAGAGGACATGTATGTGTGTGTGCACACGTGCATGCACAATCTGGTAGCTCACAGCTTTGTTATATGTTTGAGAACATTATTATAGTCACAGAAAATTATGAGTTAGAAAGGACACACAAGGATCACTGAGTCCAAATCTTAACCCTGCACAGGACCATCCCCAAGAGTCACACCAGGTGCCTGAGAGAATCATTCAAATGCCTCTTGAAGCCTGTCAGGCTTGGGGCTGTGGCAACTTCCCTGGGGAGTTTGTTCGGTGCCCAACCACCCTCTGGCAGAAGAACCTTTTTCTAATATCCAACCTAAACCTCCCCTGACACAACCTCAGGCCACTCCCTAGGGTCCTGTCACTGTCAGAATAGAGAAGAGATCAGTGCCTGCCCCTCCTCTTCCCCTCACAAGGAAGTTGTAACTGCAGTGAGGTCTCCCCTCAGTCTCCTCTTCTCCAGGCTGAACAGACTGAGTGACCTCAGCCACTTCTCACATGACTTCTCCTCGAGGCCCTTCACCATCACCACTGTCCTCCTTTGGACACTCTCTAAGAGCTTAATCACTTTCTTATATTGTGGTTTTCAAACCTGCACACAATATTCAAGGTGAGGCCACCCCAGTGCAGAGCAGAGCGGGACAATCCCCTCCCTTGCCCGGCTGGTGATGCTTTGCCTGATGCCCCCCAGGACAGGGTTGGCCCTCCTGGCTGCCAGGGCACTGCTGACTCATATTCAACCCACCATCAACCAGGACCCTCAGGTCCCTTTCCATGGCACTGCTTTCCAGCATCATGTTGATAAAAATGCTGAAAGTGAAATATGGTATGATAATGTTTTGCCAGCTTTGCTTCTAAAGGCAATTTGCAGGAGACCCAATCCAACATAAGCAGATGTTTCCAAAAGAAAGACGGTATGAATGCAATCTGTAGATTACATTAGTCATACTTGGAATTAACCAAGTAGTGTGCAGGGTGATGGGTAATTTTTGCAATGTTGTCTGTATTAGGTCATTGAAATAGCACATAAAGGACAACATGGTACCGGAAAACTAGTAAATAATAGCAGAGTAAGACTAAGTTATATTATTATTATATATTCATATATAAAAATCAATTATTTTGAAATTATCAAAATGAAATGGTCATTATTTAGCACATAAAAGCAAAACCCAGGATAGCTGAATAAGACCATGAATGGGACAGCTCATGGCTTTACATGCGTTGAAAACTGATTTAACTTTGCATGCATGGTTGCTTCATCAGGGTCTTTACAGTGCAGCTTTCACTTCAGCCACCTCGGGAGTAGTCCCAGTGGAGCCAAATGAAGCTGCTCACATGAGTAGTTTTTTTTCACATGACCTCCCAGACATATGACCTCCCTTTGCTTTCCTTGTAGCAACGCTGCACCCACCCCCTAAGGAGCTAAATTGCTTCAGCAAAGGCCAGTCTTTAAATAATTACAAACAGGCTCATTAGGAGACCTCAAGAGATACCTACTAACATCAGTGATGAGATCATTATTTGTCATCAGTTTATTCTTCATAGGTTACTTCAGAGATCCTTTCTTTCTAACACTATTACGTAGATAATCACCACAATATATGCTCTTGCTACAGTTCAGGGGCACAATAGACCTGTAACTTCGGATGTGTGAAGTACTAGGCTTTAGAGAGGGAACAGGGATTTCACATCTGAAAAGGAAGAAACCAGGTTTATTCATGCCCCAATCTCTGTAGTCTCACTTGCTGCAAATCCTACAGTGATCATGCTATGACAAACACAAGGGTGAATTTTGGTACGTCATGATCTTAAATAATCTTTGGTGAGTGCATGAGTTGGGCAATTCAAACTGTTCAACAATGGAGATGTCAAAAGATGCTGCTTTGACAGCACCTGTTTTCCACTATGTTTGTAGACATATAGGTGAAATTAGAATTTGGCAGAACTATATGTCTAATTGATCCCACAGCTCAGGAGCCAGGTATGTTTACGCACACTCAAGGCCATCTTTTGTTCCAGCCCAGCACAGGGAAGGGGGAAAAAACCACTTTTATTACTTGCAGAGTTTTATACTTTTGCTTCAGAGCAGACCACTATAAATATAAATAATATTTGCAAAATGCTTGTAATAGAAGCCCCAGTTTAAAATTTGCCCTGGAGAAGCATTGCTAGGCTGCAGCAAGCTCACGACAGGAGACTTTCGTGCATCCTTCCACACCTTCAGAATATTTAACTACCTATACAAAAACAGCTACCCAGTTTGTGAAAGGAGTGATATGTAACTCTCCTTTGACTTGCACGAAGTCATGCTAATTTAAAGAATGCAGTTCTGTTTCTTCTCGAGAGTTCTCCATTGTGTTTAAAAATTCAAAGCATGCTTCAGTAATAGGTATCTGTATTCTCCTCAGTGTGAAGTTGATGTAAAACTGTCACCTATAGAGAATGTCAGCACAAATAACACAGCCACCAATGAGAGAGCGACCTACAGGGCACAGGAGATAACAATGTGCCCTAAAAGGGGTAAGCTTCACACCACTGTGTTCATGTTGCATGGAAGTATGGTGAAGAAAAGTGAAAATGGCTATAAACTCTGATTACTAAGGATTGGTATGAGCACAAAATTAATTTAATGTTCTCATTAATGACCTGGGGGGTGTAAAAAAATAAATTTACAAAGAAAAATAATGTTTATTTCTGCAAACATCTGCTTGTGCAGATTTTCAAGGGGAGCAGTTATTGTCTTCAGCAGGATTACTCCTATCCACACAATTACACCTAATTTAGTTCTGACATGATCAGGGACAATACTGGAAAGATCTCAGATTGCTATGCAGGAAGTGGGAAATAATACAAGTAAATTCAGATAATTATAACAGCAGCTAGGAAACTGAAAACCAAGATTTAGACACAACAAAAACAAACAAATACAAAATAGTGTAAATTAGCAGGAATAAGCAAGCCTAGCTTCTCAACATCCACCAAAACTTTCAATGAAATATCTGAAAAGACTTTAAGCATACACCTTAATATAGCAACAAAACAGGCTAATGTATTTTAGGACTGATGACTCAAAAATTTCCTGGAGCAAAGAAAAACTTTCCATGAGATACCTTTGGAGATACCGTTTTCATCAGAAAATAGGGACAAAAAGGCATGAATAGGGAAAAAACAAAACTGAGAACTATTTTATAAGAAGAAACTGTCTTCTGGTTAGCAGACATTATACATCATTTTTTCAAGTGATGACTAAGCAGAATATGGCTGTGTCCGCTACAAATATTTCCATGATGTAAACATCAAGGCAACAGATGACTTATTTTAAATGGTTCAAGTGGGCAGAGCTGGGAAAAATGGAGAGAAAAAGAGAAAAAGAGAAAGAAATTATGTAGACTAACAAGAGCATTTCTGGCACTGACTCATGTAAAATTGGACAAAGATGAAGGCCAAAAGTCTCTGATCTTCGAGACGTTGAGACAAAGTGGGATGAAGATGCACCAAACTGTGAGACGGACGATGTCGTGATTGCCTGGAACTTCACAACACTGCAGAGATTTGTCATGGCATAAACCTTATTCACCCTGTCACCGCAGCATTAATAATAGATTCAGAATAACTTACAATGTCCATGAGAAATTAAATTGGTGACTTATGTTTTCTGGATTGTAGTCTAATAAAGATAATGATATATTCTTTTTCGGTAGAAATGTGAGTTCATTGAGGCTGTAGAAGGAAAGGCTATCAAAAGAACTATATAATGCTGCATAAAAGATACACTGCAAAAGCAATTTCAAGGAGGTGACATAATGGTGACAGCACTGAGAGAAGTTTTCTCTAAATCTGGGATTTATTATTGTTTCAGTGGTAGGTCTTCTTAGACACAGCAGACATACAAAATTAAATGAAAGTGAAGTTGTATATTAACACTAAATATTGTCTATTCTTACGATTTTTTTTTGTTGGTCCTGAAGTCCCTGACCTGTTACTGGCTTTGGAGGACATCAGGGCTTTCTTAGCTGCACTGATCCTTTATTCAAAGCCTGTTTTGCTGCTTACACCATTTCTACACTTTTAGCTCTTTAATTCAGCAGCACTGATGCTCTTTTTCCAATGTTGGTAATCAGTGGTAGTTAGTAACAGCCTCAGAAATTATAGGCAGGCATAGGCCTACCATGGAAAAGATTATGAACAATTGAACAAAAAAGGGAATAAAAAAACCTCCAACAGGAGTGGCATGGAAAATAATAGAGATAAATAGAAGAGATGAAAGAAAGACAACAAAGCAGGGAAAGCACCAGAAGTGAATAATGAACAGAGGAAAGCCTGGTGGGAGGCTGGAGACCTAGTAAGAATAAGAGAACAGACAAAATGGTCTAGAGAGCAAGATAGGATGGGAATGAAAGGGAGATGGCTGAGAAGCAAAGAAGATCAGATCCTTTAAGAAGAGCAGAAGATGAATCCATCAAATCAAATTAAACGACAGAAACATGAACACTGTAAAATAAATTATAAGTAGAAGCATGAGAGAACAGAGGAAACAAGGAGTAGTGGAGTAAAAGCAGAGAAATGAAATGGATCAGCTAATAGGTAAAAATTCTGGCAGTTGTTGGCAGCTCTGGCTTTCTTTTCTTTGCACAAGTTTCTTGCTCTCTCACAGGCAATGTAATTCCACTAAGGAAGGCTTTCTCAAACCATCTGCAGAGCTCATTGATAATTTTTGGTGTTCAATTAACACCGATCAAGGATGGTTCAGTTAGATTGGAGCAACCTCAGGATAGTATTTTTTTAGGGTATGCCAATAGTTACCATTTTAATAATACTGGCTTAGTAGAAGTAGTTCAAGCCCCTTCATATTAGCACAAATAAGTAAAAAAATGCATCAAAGCAGTGAACTCTCATTAATAAAAGAAATACACTATGTCTGCAAGACATAATATGTCTTCATGCACATTTACATTAGGAACAATTACATGTTTCAATGAATTGTCATATTTCCACACAAAAGGACGTTATCAGTATTAAAAGAACTGGATGTAGATCAAACTGAGAAGCAAAGAATGATAAGACTTGATTTAAGTTTTGTTGAGCAGAAAGATTATAATGCAGAAGAAACCTCAAACTTGTATGTAGTAATGAGATTTCATATAAATTTGGTTCAGTACAGCATCTCTGATAAATCTGAATGAGGAATTTCAATAACATACACATGTGCTATAAAAACCTGTTTAGTAATATCACTATAAACTATCAAATTAAATACCTTATTTGAATATTGACTGTAGACTGAATATTAAATTAAAAAAATCAAAATTCAAAAAAGCCCTCTTCATAACTGGATTATTTTAGAGTTATGTATCAACATTAAATACAGTCTTACAAACTTTTATCTAGATTTGCTGAACTGAAAAGGTTTTTAAATTGAGGAACAGGTTATGGATAGTTCAAAAATTAGAACTATATTACATGACTCTATAATATACTTTGAGTACTATTTATCCCTAAAGGTAGAATACTTACAGGTTTTCGAGTTGGGGTAACTTGAACAGAATGATAAAATTCTGGTTGTACTCGGCTGCTTTTCTTGAGTTTTCTTTTCCTTACAGAAGTTTCCTGCTCACTTAGATGGTGAGCTTCCACCATGGGTTGTGTTTCCTCAAGGCGAGGTGCTACACGTCTTCTAACATGACGAGGACTTGATCTAAAGCCCTGTAACAGTAAAAGCAATCACTGAGTTTGGCATCTCCCTCAATGGAGCCACATAACATCAGCAAAATCACACAGGATCTCAACAACGACGTGAGGTACAGGCATGCTCACCTTAAATTAATGGAATGCCCATATATACTGCATGTAACAATAAAGAGATGTTGCTAAGGGCTGTTAATATCCCATATGTTTTATATTTCTCAATTACATGTACAATTGACAGAGCTAGTAGCAGTAACTCCTGCTGCTTTTCTTTATGATCTCACACTTTTAGTCATTTATAACTAAATAGTTCTAATTTAAAATTTATAATTAAAATTTTCCAGGTTAATTCTTGGCCTCATGAGGAATTTTAGGGAGTGTGGGCTGCAAAGGTGCATTTTTTTTTTTTTCCTGAGAAACAATGTGAAGAAAAATCAGTTGATAGCAACAATTATAACCAACATTTCTTGTTACGAGTTCAGATAGTGTTAGATTTGGGGGAAGACCTTATCATTTGGAATAAATAATTAAGACAGAGTGCTGTCTTTTGCTATCAACAGAGAAACATAGGTATATTTGGCAAAATTAATAAACTCAGGAAAAGCTGCCCTTCAGAAATGCTTTTCAGAGGCTTGCCAAGAAAACCTCTGAGCATCATCCCAAATGGCTCATGGCCTTACAGAACTTCATTCCTTTAATGGCAACATTTGTAATGCTATCCCTGTATTGCTACCTGCAGAGCATTTACAATGAGCATTCTCTCATTTTGTTGAGTCCGCTCATGAGCATGCACAAGCCAGACGTACACAATTTGTACCAAATAAAATGTTGGTTGATTGGCCAAGTTGTAATAGTCATCCACTTAGTCACATCAGCTTTCAGATTAAGTTATCCAAATCTAAGTCCTTAGTGACAGTCTGCAGTTTAAGGACCACATGTCTTTTCAAAACCAAGAGTAGATGCAACAATTCCTAATTTTCCACCTTTTTTTTCTTCTAGGTAAATATCTCTGCTGACGTCCTTATACAACAAAGCCAGCATTCAGAAATGACTCATCCATATAAAGAATCAAACTTCTGCAAGGTTAGATTTTAGATAAAATTGCAGACATTTATACTGTAAATCTAAATATCCTGAATTTCTGCCAGCAGAAAACTAGTAGGAGCAATACATTTCCATTTAAACCTGTTGGGGTTTTTTCCCTATTCCCTTAGCTTTTGGGTATTGAGTTTTGTTTTAATTAGGAAATCAGCACAGAAAAGTTATGCTAAAATTATATTATGATGGTAAGTTGAAGCAATTAAAAGTTAGATGTATGGCTCTGTAAAAAGAGAATTTACTCCTCTGATGTTCATGAGACTGCAAAGGAGGACAGCAACAGTCTGTTCTGGGCACTCAGACAGACAGCTATCTTCACTCTTTAAAGGTGTTCTCCATTAAGTAAATATGCCTTTAAATGGCCAAAACACAAACACACATTTACATACACATGCTAGTAATTGCTACAGACACACGTGGCATGCAACAGATGATGTGAAAAGGCAGAAGTGGCAAGGTAAAGTAAATTCCAGGTAAAAATCTTGTACTCCTGAACACTGGAGAGAAAGGACAGGAATAAAGCTGAGCTCTACTTAAGTCAGTCTGGGAGGTTCATGTATGTGGTGCATCAGGGCTATGAAATACATACGACGCAAAGGTATGGACAAAATTTCTTTTATCTTTTTTTTATTTTTACTCTACAGATAGGGACAGACTTTGACACCCTTTATCTTAATGGAAGCAAGGCCCTGTCCATATCAACCAAAGCAAACAGTGCAGTGAAAGCCGCTGCACCAGCAGGTCTGCACACATTTCGGAGGCTCTCCAAAGAGAGATGGAAATCCGTGAAACACTCTGACACATTATTGCAGTGGCAAAGCTTATTGCCCAATTTTCTTTCTACTCTGTAAAATAGCTAACAGATTCTTACAATGTATCATTCAACATGATACTAGGGACTATTCAGGATAATAGGGAAAAATACAACACAGGGAGCCTCCTATTACAGAGCTTACTACTCATGGAAATTTTCTTTTAGAAAAAATGTTAGTGTGCATCAGGGATTTTTCCATAGTAAATGAAAATACTCCTTAAGAGACCAAAATACTCAGCAAATACATTCCAGGTTCTGAAATCGGGATAGATTTTCCAAATGTTAAATGCATTATGGTTCATTAACACATGATGGCTACTGGCCGAAACCTTGTGATACACCCTGCACTGCAGCTGCTTCCTCACCACACTCCCATTAGCTGGATAAAACTCTTCTGGAAAGTATATTTATGTAACAGAAGAATTGATAGAAGCTAAGCAGCTCTGTAAGTGCTTAGAAACGCACGCCAAATAGGGATTTAAGTATAGGAGTCTGTCTCACTGAGTGGCTTCACCTCAAAATATGTCAAGGTTTACTGACTCAGTATTATGTTTCAATATGAAAAAGTCACCTGTGACCCAGAAAAAATCTGTTTCTAGACAATGCTTCGCCTTGATATTTTATATATTTTTCTCTTTTGCTGTTTTTTACTAGCAGGAAAATGGGAACTTTATCTCTTTAAGAGCTCATCTGCTTCTGTTTGCTGAAGCTTATTCTTCTCTTGAAGTCATAATCTGCCTGCAGTATCACAAATGGTTGCTGTGGTGAGGATTATAATGTGATAAAGGCAGAGGATCATGATTTCAGGTGAAAAATTAAATCCATGTCAACAAAGATAAGGTTACAAGGGCAGAGTCCTCAGACCAAAACCCAAAATGCTTACTCATTCCTGCCATGAGACTTTGCCAGAGCAAAGACCCAAATCTGAAAAATGTGAAAATTTGGTAATCAAAAATGAAGACAGGAGTTAAAAGTGATGTAACATATGGAAGCTGCCACTCCTGTGATCACTGCAAAACTAGAATGGCCAGTGATGCCTTCTGAACAATGAAATGAACAGAAGCTTCTTAAGTCATCTGTTTTATTTATCCTTCAGGTTAGCCCAGAATTGAAAACATATTAAACAGCAATCAAAATAAAAACTGTGGAAATCACACAAATATCTGTTTGGCAAAGACAGCACTATTTTATATGTTAAGTCAGTGCTCACAGAAGAGCAAGAAAACATTACCAACTAAGACCAAATTACTAAGGAGACGCTGGAGATTTAAAAATCACACAGATAATACAATGAGGTTGCTCTAACATTGCTAAACAATTTTTAGTTTCCACTATCATGTGAATGCTGTGTCACTGGGCAGTGACAAACTTTTTCTTGTTCTTTGCACTGGGAGTTGCTCATTCTTAGACCCTACTGCCTGACTCGTTTTTGTGCCTGTAAAATTCTGAAACAAGGCAAACTAAACTACCAAACTTCAACGGTGTATTTTAGAAAACCTATCTGCCAAATACTAAAATAGCTGCACAAAAATTTACACAGAAGTATTCTTCCTTAAAGGAACAATACGGATGACCACCAGAACCAGTTTTTGATATATCAAAGAAGACAAGAGGCAAACTGAAACTGGGATTATCTTCTCTCCAAAAGTATTTGTGTGCATCCTTCCACTTAGTCTGTTTGAATCCATGAAGAATGATCTCCCTAATCATACTCTACAGCCAGCAGGAATAGAGAGGTGCTTCTGGAGCCTGTTGCACAGCCAAAGCCTAGTTCACCTGCTCTCAAGGGAACTTTTCTGTCTGAGGAAGCAGGCTATGGAGATCAGCCTCTTTTAGCTGAAATTCATCCTTTTATGTCTTTTCTGAAAATTGGGTTTTGATGAGGTTTTTTATCTGGAATGAAGCATGACAACATGGAAAGAACCTGTTCTGTCTATCTTTACACCCAAACCAATGATGACTGCCAGCCTGGGCACTGCATACCAGAGAACACTGTGTAAAATTACTTTCACAGTAAGGTGTTCTGAAAAAAATATCTTCTTACCCAGCCAAGTTTTAACTTCATATGCCTGATTCAACAACTAATTTCATGTCTATACAAATATGTATGGGTTTCCTCTGACCGAAGTTCAGCAGACCTCCCCTCCCTGGGCTGCCCTTGGACCCAGTGAAGCCAGCAGGCCAGATGAACTATTCTCTTAACAGCACCTATTTCTCTCAACTGCCTGTAACAGGATCCCAAGCTGATTCCTTTACTCATAGACATCCATATTGTGAGTATCCAAAATTAGATAGGATGGATCAGATCCATGATGACTACATTTTGGTCTGCCTTCAATATAGTATTCATCATTCCATACAAATCTGATCATCAGACTTCCTCTTGTTTTCCTCCTTCTACATGAAATGATTCCAGCCTCTTCCATAATTTTTTTTCTGTGAGATGTTTACATTCCTTTATTCACAGACATCACTCTTGCTGGATCCCCATAATTCAGTACAGTACTATTACAAACCCATATTACTGATATATAATAGTAGAACATGTTTTTCCATTCTGTTTAAACATTTCCCATCCTATCTTCTTTCTGATGAGGCTATACATCTAATAGTGGTCTTCACTGAACTGTCAAAATCATTCAGAAGTCCCTTTCTGGAGACCATAAACCTCAAAATTAAGAAAGTGGCTGTAGGCTTTTCTTTATAATATACTCAGCCTTTTATTTCTGAACATCATGTGTGTTTATTTGCCTCATTCCTTCAGTATGGTCTGGTATTTGATAACCAAGTATGTCATACTCTGCTATCTTTGTTATGTTTTTGCTTATCCTCATTCCTAATTCATTCACCTAACTTTTGTGGGTTTTTTTTAAATTTATAGATAAGAATATTTTGAATAATGTGTTGAATGCTTTTCTTTCACTGTCTTAGTTTTTCTGTATTTATTTTTAATTCTTCATCTGATACTTTCATAGCACGATATGAATACATCAGTGCTATCCCATGTGTGCATTATTGCTTTAGTGATATCAATCTCTGCCTTCTCCATTCTTTCAATGTGCAATTGGATTAATTCATCAGCTCCTTTTTCTCTCCATTCTATTTCTACTAGCCCTACTGCCTTCACCGTACATTACCTATTATTTTTACGCTTGATAAGAAACCATATCCAGTTTTCATATTTTCCAGTGTGTATTTTATGTAGAATATATTGGGTGATCTTGGAACCCAACCTTTCCAGCCACTATGTGTTTTCAGAGTCAATAAACATTAGCATCATCAAGGTAAGAGCGCATTATCTGATGTCCAGCTGAAGTCAACAGAAATTTTGCATTAACTTCAGTGGGCACCGGACTGCAGCCCAGTTTACCTTCTGGCAGAACTTCAGTAAATCACAGAAAAAGTGCTAGCTAGCATTAAGCCACAATTCAATGACAACAGAACTCACCTGCGTTCATAAATGCCTTTACAGATATTTTAATAGATCCTGTAGATTAAATGCACTTTTCAAGGTGCACTAATAAATATCAAAGCCAAAAGAAGCTCAGATAGGATATCCAACGTCATGTGCTTGCTTTTAAGGTTTATGACAGTAATTGCATGTGCAGGAGAATTTCATCTGTTACCATTGTCAATTAATGGCCTCAAGAAACAGTCTTTGAATTGTCAATTACTGCCAGTGTAAAGCTTGGAAACTTTCACATATATGCAACCTACAACATTTAAGGCCTGGAGACATTAGTATGCATAGTATCAAACCCCTTCTCAAGATGCCAGTGTTCTCAGATGTTTTGCAGTCAGGCTGAAACAGAATTAAAACCCTATAGCTGGAGTAGCTACTTGAACTAAAAAGGCAGGTTTAATTAAATAACTTTGCTGTACTGAATTCCCCAGCACACTGAAAGAGAGAAATTTGAGATTCTTTCTGCTATACAGATAAATGTGTGTATATATATATAAGCATAAACATCTGTATTGTAAGAACTGTTTTAAATTAAAAAGCAACCAAGATTGTATTATTTCCCTCATTCCTCTTCCATTGTAATTTCCATCCCAAATATCATCAGTTTACAAAGAAAGAAACAAAAAAAAAAAAAAAAGAAACAACATTTATTTAACTGCCAGTTCTGCAAGTTCAACCCAAAATTAAAGATTCAAGTTAAATTCTCCGAGCTATTTATACGTCCTCTTTAATAGTAAAGATTGCTAAGTACTGCAAGGTCTTAATTTTCTATGGCAGGAAGATAACCTATGCTCACTGGAAGTATTACTTTACAAACACCCAAGGAGGATGCAACTGCATTTGTTCTTTCTTGACTCTATCAGGACTAAAAAAATAGACTGCAACCTTTTTGTGTGTGGGTGGTTCTCTTACTCCTTTTTTTTTTTTTTTAATCTTACATTTTAATCTTTATTCCTATAAAGATCTGAATCAGGATTTAAAACATAAAATGTATGATTTTTACATTCAGTTTCTCATTCCACTCTCTCATTAGCAAGCTTTCACTGATGCTTCTTTGCATGCCTTATGTTTATTTTAGGAGATATTATTCTTATCTTCTAAAACTTAAACTCTAAGCAGCGCTGGAACCATTTCTCAGATATTGAAGACTGTGATTTGGCACGTGTCATATTCCAAGATAAGTCCACATATTCAAAGGCATTTAAAGCAATTGTCTTTTACATAACCTGAATAAAATTGCTCTTCCAACTGAGTTCATGAAATAAAACATCAACCTGCTTTCCAGTTCATAAATGAGTCGCCAAGTATATGCAAAGGAGCCCTTGTGTGAAGCTAGGTTTAGGTGTGAATTTAGAGTACAGTTCCTAATAACCCATGCTGTATTACATGACGTGTTTGGTTTTTCCTATCATAAGGTCAGGATTCGTATCAAGCACAGGTAAGCTGTAACACTGGGAAAATCTGATGACCTGCAAACGAATAGCCAAAAAGCATGCCCAGTCATGCCTCAAGATACCCTTTAAATACTCTTTCCTGTCTAAACCTATAAGCCACAGAAGCTGGCCTGTTCTCCAAGCAGTTCCATCATTCTCTGACAAAAGGGCTTGCAGCTCTCCATGGCTGCCTTGCCTTTGCGATGGTTTGCCCCAGTTCCTTCCCTGTTCCCTCAGCACTGCAAGCCTACAGTAGGAAGGAAAAAATATTTAAAAATAAATCTGAAAACTTCTTAATCAGTGGTCTGTAAGGGAAAGTTTCATTTAAAATATACTAGTGTATTCCCTAAGCATGTCCCTTTTCCACCCCTGCTTCCTCCATTTTCCATCTCATCATGTCTCCTCATCTTGGGCAGTGTCCAGTATACATCAAGAACATGCCATAAGGAATTAGCTTTAAATATTAAAAATACATTAAGAAGAATAAGAAGTAATAGAGATTGCTAAGCCATGCCAGCACTGCACAGGATCTAGTACAAAGAAATAACTGTCCTCTGTCTGGTGTGCTTGTTTGAAACAAACTGGTAAGAAAATTTATGCTACCACAGCATGTGAAGATGGGTCTGCACCTTTTCAATTATAAATAGATGCATAACTGATGAGAGACTTAGCAGAAATATATTAGAAAAAGATACACTGGCCAGAGTTCAGACATCTACTAAGGTACCTAGATTCAGATACCAACAACATACCTGAACGGGTCTCTGCTTCAGCAGCACCCAGACTAAGCTCCTGTTATCAGCTATAAAAAATTTGACACATTCAGTGAGGCTTGAAGAACCATTCAGCTCTTCCTGAAGCAGATACCTACACTAGGTCAGCTGAATAGCTCTCTAGACTATAAGCTGTAAATGCCTACAGTGAGTTTATCTGAATTAAGGGGCTGAATAAGGGCCTGCTGTTTTTCCAGTCACTTTCCAACTCCAGCCACACTTTACATGAAGGAAGGTAGGAGCAGCTGATCAGAAGGAAACAATGCCTTGAGCTGGTTGTGCCATTTTGTTCTCTCTAGAACATTTTGTATTTCAGTATAGTTAATGCCATCAATTTATATAATCATCAATTAAGAACTGTGTTTCGCTTCCAGTCTGCTCTACTATCTACCTTGCCATCCTGAAGCCGAGTGCTGTATTTAAACAGCTGAGTGGACAGGAGAGATAAGGACGTTGGCACAACTTGCCCAATGTGTCTTTGCCCAAACATCAACTGCAGTTAGTTTCTGTAGCTGATGTGGTGTTTTCACACTTCAGTCACAACTCATGTTTCATTCCCGCTGATGAGTCAGGAACAGCAAAGCTCTGACTCTCCTTGATGCAAGGCACTAGGGCACAAGGGAGCACAACAGAGGCTCAGACACTGTGGATACCAGAAGTACCCACATCACAGGTACCCAGGCTCACCAGTGAACTAGCAGCACAAGGAATAAGCTCAAAAACAAGGCAGCTTTGCTAGCACTAGGTCAATATCTCAAGCTGTCTCAGCTGTGAGCCTGACAACAGGCTAAAGAAACTGCCACGAAATGCTGAGTCCTTGCCCCAGGAGGCTGAAGGAAACCACGTGCTCCCTGTCAGAGCCTGAGACCCCTCCAGACTGCAGAGCAAAGGGGGCAGGCTGAGAGACTGCAGCTCTGCATGTCTGACATGACCAGGCCAAAAAAGCCCAGCTTAGTTGAAACAGATCCTACATGAAAACAGCAAGGTGACTTCACCCTGTGCTCTGCACATTCTGCACATCAAAGATGCCTCTCCTTAAAACAGTCTGGGAATGGAAGAGAGTGTGGGTGAGGTTTCCATGCCCCAGGAAAACACAGATAAGAGTCCTGGAGCAGCCATAACCCTGAGGATCATCGTACCCTGTTCATGTGCTTTCTTTCATTTAATACCCTCAGCTTAAAGTGCTGAGCTGTTTCTGAAGGGGCATCCACAACCTGCTCTGTCACCCTCATAATCTAACCACAGTACCTGAGAAATCAGTGCAGATGATCAAGTTTTCTTAGCTGTGTGTGATCTGTGGATCCCTGCATGATCCCTTCTGTCCACGTAAGAACAGTTTCTACAGCAGAGCAGATGTGGTAATACATACGCTGCAAGTATGACCTCAGCTATTTCAATTCAGTTTCAATATGAGGTTAGTTTAGGCCAAAAGATGATAGCCAGAAGTTCCCATTCTGTGCCTGTGTACAATGTGGCTGTTAGCAGATGGATAGCCACAAGCCAGGCTCCACCTGCATCCCCTTGAAACCAGGGCTCTGCCTGTGTGTACCAGGAGTGTGCATTGACATACAGCACAACAGAAGCTGCAGCCTTATCTAAACTACACATTTCCAGAGGTAACAGTAGATACTGAGAAGTCTGGATATCTAAAGACTTACATGGATAGCTATGAGTTTGTTGGCCTAACTATATTAATGGGAAGCTAAGAACTTTTATGAGGTAGCTTATCTTTATGCAGTGGTTGTCCCTATCCTGTTAGAGAACTGTGAGGATGTGTGCATTTATAATGCAGGTCCCAAGACCATGCCTGGCCACTGATGTGGACCATCACACAATGTCAGGTGATTGATGGAGCTAAGAGGAGATCCTCTCAGCATTTCGGTGTTCTGCAGACTGTCAGAAGCCAGAGCAGAGATGCACAGAACCAGAAGGCTATATATCAGGCATTTCTACAGTACACTGTAGCACAGAGTAAAGGTGCCCAAAGTTAACTCCTCTAGAGTAAGTTTAGTTCAGGAACCCAGGTGGTCTTGCTGCAAGCAGCCAGCCAATTGCCATGTTTTGTGATACAATTACCAAACAGGCTGTTCCTCAGCACAGACCAATGCTTGCTGGGCTATCTAAAGGCAGCGCTGCAGTGACTAAAGCTGACAAAGAGTGATGGACAGATGACAGAGTAAGCCAAATCTCAGGGATACTTAGTTTGCCATGTGACAGCTCAGTGTGACATACTCTGTCTGTGCCACAGTATTGGACATGCTATGAAAAATGAACGGAAGGATTTGTCCTTATACAGTGTAACCTGTATTTATAGCTCTCCATTCATTCCTGTACATGAGGGCTTTTATACATCTAAGAAAGCAATTTATTTTTGTCTCTGATTTTCCCTTGAACTTGTTCCTTAACTCTTAAGGCAGTTAATGGAAAAATAGTTTAAACATCCTGGGGGGAAAGCGCGTCAAACACAAAGGTAAAATATTTTCAGGCTGATTCAGCTCTGCAAAGACAATGACACATCCTTTCAATAGGTAAATCAATGTATTTTTCTGGCTAGTCCTGCATATTCCTGGTGCTCCTTGAATGCACTCCCCCCAATTAAATGGAAGACTCAAATTCAGCTTGGAGGGTCTGCTGATTTCTCTTTTCACTGGAGCTGTACATATCTGGAGCAGTTTATAAATAGCTGCAATGCTCAGGATGAATTATTGTGCAACTCTTCAAAGACTATTATTGTTTTGTAAGAGATGTGAACAGTACTTTTAGGCAACTGTCTCACAATCTGCCTTGGAAGGGGGATGATTATGGTAAAGGTATGCTTAGGGATAAATTGATGAACACTTTTTCTGGGCAAAGTAATATGTACATTTCCCGGAGATTGTTGTACTATAGTTTTGCATCCATTGTACCATAATGGATGATTTAGAAAATCCATTTGCTCTTAAAAATTGTCATCAGTCTTGACTGTCCTATTTCACTACCAGTCTTGTCCCAGCACTAGACTGAATATATACAACATATACACTGTTCAGTGTACAAAGAAGAAAACGTGGGGTCTGCAAAACTCAAAGGACCCAATGTTAATCCTTTGCTACAGCTGTGGTTAACACACGCTGCCAGCCTTTCCAGAGAGTCTGTTCATAAAGTGTCAGCTCCTGTTTGCCTTACTGGTGTGTCTAGTCCCACCTGGTTTATGTGAAGTCAGAATTTACAGTGGACTGTAAAACTTCTATGGATTTGTTTCCTAGTAAATTTATGCCTGTAGGTCTCAGTGGAAGCATTCACAGGAAACTTGACCAAGATGTATGAGTCAAAATTAAGTAAATACAAAATGATACCATGTTCCTCGTGACTAGCCACTGACACTGATACCTTCAGCCTGAGATCACAGTATTTCTTTAAAAGGTAAGATAAAGGAAAACTGTAAAGGTCAGAGAAAATTTCAGGCAAAATATTTATAAAACTGATATTTTTTCCCAATAATATGAAAACCATTAAATACTGGTTTAGCAATTAGTACAATTATCCCTTCACAATCTCATAAAACCCAATCATTTCTAGATCTTGAATGAGGAACTTTCTTTTCAACAGTTCTTACCACCAAATCAAAAGATATTATGAATTACACTATTTGGATTACTTCTTTCCAGCCTAAGGGCTAGAAGCTTACTTCCTTTTTAACTGAAAGGTAAAAATCTCACATAATCCATGACTCCAGAGGCTTCAACAATAAGGAAAACTAATTCAGAGAGAATTTTACATCACAAGAAGTGGCAGCACCAACACAGTAAGCAATGCTTGATCTCTCTGCAAAGTGTAAAATGCCAAACATTGAAATGTATCCAGCCCAAGCCAGCAAAGTACTCAGAGAAAATTCCTCTACTTCATGAGAAACCAAAATTCTACAGAGAACACAGGAAGAATGAAATGTGAATCACTGATAACTAACATTTTTAATATACAAGATATATTATTATTGCTGTTGTTATTATTATTTAATATTTAAAGATTAAATGCTGTATTTATTATAATAATATAATGATTATACTGATGTTGATATTATATTGAGGATAATAGTAGTAATAATAATACTAATAAAATAAATAATAATAAAAACAACAATAATAATAATAATACAACCATGGATCATAATCAAAATTTTGGTAAAAATCCCACTGAGTTATATTGTTATTTTGACGTGATTTTGGTTCAGCATAGACATTTCATTCTACAGCTGATTCTCAAAATAAATAAGGAATAGTGCAAACAGCTACATCAAATTCTGATGTGTCATGTAGCAATGAATATTTCTGTTGGAAATTTACTTGTTTTCTTTTTAAAGCAATGGCATATCTAGGTCTTCCTCAGATTGGAAACATTAACTATTCTGGGTGTGATTCCTTTGTGACTTCATGGAATATCTACAGCACCTGGGGGATGGAGGACCCTTAAGAGCAGTTATAATCACAACAAATTTAAGGAGTGTAATAAAAATATATTAAAAATAGACCTGAAAAACTTCAGATGGGAGTAAATAAGTCTTAGTGAGGACATGGAGACATCACTGTATTATCTCAGTAAACTCTCACATCTTCTTCCTGGTTAATTTTTTCTGTTATGAAGTACCTCTAACAAAGACAGACTTTAACCTACTTTATATTCATAATGATTCATGCAAATTTACCTCTTTTTGAGGCAGGGGGTCAAGTGTTTAAGTTCATTCTGTAATAAGTAATATCTGCATAGACTCTTACTCTGTAATAATGAGACGTATTTTGCAGAGACATTAAAAATCAAGACCCCCAAAAAATTAACTATTTGTGGATTCAGTTCACCAGTGGCATATAAAATTCAAAACAGGAGAGCTGATCATAAATACATTTTCAAATTTTCTCTCTATCCTCCCATGGTATGGAGTCTTATTTTTTAGTGTGGGATTCAGTACTAAAGAAAAGGGATTCAATAGTTCTCACTGTATATAGACAATGAAGGCATGCACCATGAGAGCTGTGGCTCTGGCAAAGAATCTCAACATAAATCTGCACATATCTATTTTTTTCCAAATATAAGGCTTTCCTGGCAGGCAGTCAATCATGCAGGAATTGCCAACCATTCTGTAGATAGGGCAATTATAATTCTCTGTGCACTGATGCTAGACCACCTGCACATTCACACGTGATGGAAGTCAGATTGGAACACAGCTCTCAGGAGATGAATGCCAACCCACTGCTATTTACTATCAACTGATTTTTCATTATCTTATACTATAATTAAGAAACTATTTATAAGTACACCTGACAAACAACTAAGCATGATGGGAGCTCACAGATGTACCTTGAGACATAAAACTTGGAGTTGAGATGTTACATTCATTTGGGGGGGGGGGGTGGAATTATGCAAAGCCCATATTTTCATGTATAACTCTTTGCTTTAATCAACATCTTATTGGAGTTGGAAGTACATAATGTCTTGTGATTATATACATTGAGAATGTCAAATTCTGCTTCAGATAATGCTTTAAATATTTTTAATGGAAGTGTGCCTGTAATTTTTTCATTAATCAATTCTATTAGATTCATTAAAATAACATTTTACTTGAAAAAATACTGGAAAATGAAAATTTAATTATGTCAAATGAGTCATTGTTTTCTCTTAAGAATCAAAAGTCTTATCAGGTAATGAAGGGCAAAACAGCTCCACCACTTATTTAAAAGGGCAGAGGGCAGTTTAGACCACTAGCTGTAGTGTTACTCTGTCTAAACAAAAGGTAGAAAATTATGAAAGAATATAGTGGATCTTATTAGCTTATTCTACCATGTTTTCACTAAATGAAAGCTTCTAGGAAATATTTAAAATTCATCTGCTTCTGACTGGGTGATACACAAATAACCACATGCTGAAGCAATAAAAATAAATTACTCTGCAAACTTTCCTTTTAAGTGTCACCATGCAGGATGGCACGTATTTCAGAAGGGCGTAACACATTAAAATTCATCTCTCTCTAGGCTCAGGATTGAATGAATTTTACATTGAAACCAAGTATTTCATACTGGATAAACTAAATAATGGGAAAAAATCTTTTGATTTCCAGAGGGACATGTTTGTTTGTTCACTTTACTGAAGCACTGTTCAGTCAACAACAAACTCAGGCTCTTCATGGTTTAAAGATAGGACACTCCCTACGGCATCTTCTTTTTGTGATAGTGTGTACAAATTTCAAAATACTTAGGAGTTTAAAACTAATTGTCAATGCAAACCACATTGCAAAAATGTATCCCATGCACACTTTTGAAAACATTAGTCATAACTGGGTAATTTTCACACCCACAACTTGGTAAGAAAAAATGCAAATACTTTAAAACAAAAGATCATTTTAGTGCAAAACTAAAATTCCAGAATAACAGGCAATGGCATAAAGATATGCCTTAAATCAATAGGAGGAAACCAGGCAAGAGAAGTATCTAGACAGGAGCCCTACAGGGCAGTGTGGAAACAAAGTGGGTACTAAAACAAATATTATTTTTCATATTTCCTCAGTAATTACGTTCCTCATTCAGAACCCCTAGGCAGTGACTGGAGTTTGTGCTATACTTTCAGCACTGGCATGTAAGAGTTTCAATTACTCTGACCTATGAATACAAAGTCACATACTGAGAAGCCTGCCAAGCAAGCTTGTAGTCTGGATCCTTCTGGGATCTCCCGGGCCAATATCCATGCCAAGCGGGCAACCTCCCTGACAAGAAGCAGGGCGCAGGTGAGGGCTGGTGACAAAGCAAGAGGCTCTGCAGTCGTAAAACCAACCAGCTCTGCACATATTTACAGTGCAGTCAATAGGTAGGCTTGGGGATGCTTTTGGACAGAGGGAGGGCTGGCACGTACAGTAAGCACAGCTTCTGTTCAAGTAACCAGTACCTTTGGGAATGACAGGAATCGGCAGGCCGGTTAGGGTAACACAGATGAAGAGCTATTTTGTGTTAGGGGAAAAAAAAAAAAAAAAAAAAAACAGACGAAAAAATGAAAGAGAGTATTATGTCTTTCATGCAAAATGAAAAGTTCACTATGTGATTTCATTAACAAAAGACCACGACAATATGTACTCGGGTAAAGAGAACAACTTCTGACCTTGAAATTGCGTGCTAAATAAATTACCTCAGAGCGAAAGTGATGAGTTCTCATGACAGCATCTGGAAGGGAAGCAGAAAGACACACAGGCTCCACCAGCTCCACCTGGCATAGCGCTCCGGCCGAGGGGCTCGCCCCGCCGCTCGCCCTTTGGCGCACACTCCGGGACAGCCCCGGCCCTGCCGGCACAGCTGGCGGCTCCGCCCGGCATTTATATTTAATTCACCGGCAAGAAGTTCAGCATAAAGTTCTGCTGCACTTGAGAGACCGGGGAGGGCTGGGGGTTTTCCCAGCCCCTCACCTCGCTCCCGCTAGCCGAGGTTTTGCCGAGGGATGGGTGGAGACAAGGCTGCCGCAGTCCTGGGCTCGGCTTGGATTTTCTTTAAAGCCTCTGCCCGGCTAAGCCGAGGCAGAGCGGCCCTCCGCAGGCAGAAACCTCGGCATGGGCCGGGGGTACCCCCCGCCGCCCTCGGGGACCCGCAGAGTCTCTTACCTCGGCTCCTTGAGCGACCTGAAAAAACGGATTTGATGGGATGCCTCGCTTTCTGGAGCCTGCGGTGCCAGCAGCAGAAGAATAAAATCGTGGCAATGGTCCCCAGCAGCAGCAGAAGCAAGAAGAGGGCGCACTGGATGCTGTAGGGTCTCAGCAGGACCAGGAAAGCCGCGGCAATCATGGCTCAAGCGCCCGGCTGCCCCTGTGCGGGTCTGCGGCGAGTGGCGGGGGGCCGGGCAGCGCCGGGCAGCCTCTCCCCCCGGCAGCGNCCCGGCCAGCCTCCCCCCCCGGCAGCGGGGCGGGCATCGCCGCCGGCACGGCGCTGCTGGAGCCGGCAGCCGAGCGGGAGGCGGCGGCGCGGAGGAGGAGGAGGAGAAGGAGGAGGAGGAGCGGGATGAGGTTCAGGCCGTGACTCAGCAGCAGCCACCGCCGAGGCGATGGTTGCGGTGGGGCTTCCCCTGGGCGCCCGCACGGCCGCGGGGAGCGGGAGCGCGGCGGGCACAGCCGGAGCGCCCGCGGGCACGGCGGGNGGAGGAGGAAGGTACCGCCAGTGCCGGCGGGGAGGAAGGGTCGCCGAGCGGCGCATCCCGCCAGCGCGGGGACTCGGCCGGGACGGCCGGTGACATCACCGCTGGAGCCGCTGCACAGGAGGGCGGAAAATGGCTGCTGCGAGGTACGGGGGGACCCCCGGGGGCAAGGGGGGCTGTGACTCAGGGACGCGGGGTGGCGGCGAGTGCCCCGCAGGTCCGTGGGGCTGGCGGGCAAGGGGGTCTGTGGCGCACCCTGAACCCCAAGTGCCCATTCGCCGCGGGTGTCGTGGCAAAGCTGTGGTGGGGGAAAGGACGAGGAAAGGTTAATGAGATCCATCCTGACAAGGTGACCGGGGCCCTCGTGCGGAGCTGCCCCGTGTCCCCGGTGCCGGGATTTAGGCGATGCTGGGTGCGGGAGGGCGCGGGCAGCGCCGCGGACACGGCCCCGCAGGGGCTGGCACGCCGGTGGTGCCCGGGCTGTGCTCACCCGCGGCCGTCTGTGCTTTGCAGGCTCCGAAAGCCGCGGGGCAGCGGGCTGGCTGTGCGGGGGCAGCGGGCTGGCTGTGCGGGGCAGCTCCTGCAGGGATCCCCTCACTGCGGGAGCGCGCTGCAGCCAATGTCATCGCCGTGCCCTGCGCTTGGCGGGGCCGCGGCTGATGCATCGCAGGCAGCATCGACATCCCGGCATGTGCGGGATGCTAATGCAGATGATAACAAGAGTTCACCTGTGTCGCTGTCGCTACCTCTGTAGCTGTTACTGTGATACTCCAGACTTTCAAAGACTGTTTCAGAGGTCTCTGGGAATGCAGTTCTAAACTCCCTCACGTTGCTAAACACACACACAAAAAAATCGCTCGCTGAAAATATATCCAGGTACCATTTTGTAATATTGCATTTGTCTGTGTTACTGGGTGAAAAAGGTTCATTCGAGGCAAAATTCCCCTGCTTTTCATGCATCTTTGATGTCAGTGCATGAATCTGAGGAACGTTTCCAAAATTTTATAGAAATAATTAAAATCTCTGTGTAAATATTGGAATAACACTGAAATGTTGCTGCTTTATATGATTGCCATGAAACTATATATGAAAAGCATATGTGCAAATTAAAGTCAAACTACAGAATATGCAAGATGGAAGAACAGGAGAAGGAAATGTATCTGTGGTAGCTTAAATAAGAACAGTAAAAATAATCCCTATATTAGCCAAACTAATTTATCCCTGATCTCATAACATTGTAACACTTTACTGTACCCTTAAGGTTAGGGAAATCCCTTGTCATTGAAAAAGCCTCAGGATACCAAGCTGGAGGGGCTAAGTAAAGAAAAAAAATTTTTGGCTTTTTGGGGTATAGTGTTTTATTCCAGGAATTTTGTATTATTTCATGCTATACACCGATATAGTGAGCCAAAATAGTCTGTCATATTACTTTGTAAAATGGAAAGTTGCTACATTGCAGCCATCAGTTCAAAGCTTTCCCTCACTGCCTAGGAACTGCCAAATGCTGTAAGGTTGTGTTGCATCACGTGGTGCGATATTGAAATCTTCCCTAATACCGCAGTACACTGCAGTAAAATGGTTTTAGTGCAGATTACCTGGAGATTATTCAAACAGTTCATGTTACCTCACTGAAACATGAAGCAAATCTGTGTGATCCTCCGGGCATCGCGCTGCCCTGCTGCAGAGCCATGCTGCAGGGTATTGCAGGAGGAAACTTTTCGACACCTTTAGCTCTGCACCCATTTAGGGTTTCAGAATGGGATGACAGAGCAAATGTAGCATGGCAGTGGCTGCATGGTAAATTGCAGGGAGCTGAGAGAGAATGGGTTTTTTCACATTGTTCTCACGTAACAGTACATAGAAATCATCTGGCAGACAAATCTCTAGTATTAGCTCTTTAAGGTTTATAGCTTTTCCCTTCTAAGACTTAGAGCTCACTGGTGTCTTAAGGATAATGTTTTTCCAAAAGGATATAATAGATTTCATGACTACTGCTTAATTCTTTTTTTTTAAAAATGCAAAAGAGAGTACAGTTTAGTACAAGAAATGCTGACATGCATGATTTTTCAGAAAGCTGCTGCTCCAGGCTTCTGAGTCAACTACCTCATATGTATATCAAACTGCTGCTATGGCTTTCTTTATATTCGTTACTGCTCTGTGTGTGTTGAATACTGCAGGGTTTGGTAGTGTGGTTAAAATATTACTTCCATGGTGAATAAGCATAAAGTTACTGAAATTATTTCACATTAAAAATAAGCAAATTATGTGGGTAGATTTTTTTTTTTTGTCCCAGATAGTAATAAAGAGAAATTAAAAGAAGTTTTTTATGTATAGCACTTTTAATCTAAGTTTCTTTACAGAATGTTTTTCAGGGAACTTTTCCTAAATCTTAAAGAGGATAAACAGAGAAGAGAAAAGAAATGAAGCGAGAAGGTTAAAACAAAACCTCTCAGCTGAGATTTGACCTCAGAAGGGCAATCCTGGAAGTGAAGCTATTGCAGAGAAGAGGAAGTAAAAGAAGGTAACAGAGTCTTGAGACTAACTGTGATTACAATATGTGAAATGGCAGAGGGGAGTCAGAAGTTGTTGGGAAGTGGAATTAAGTGTTTTATTATCTAAGAAGACAGTTAATGATCCTGCAATAAGTAAGGAGTCCTGCTGCCATTTCAGAGTATACGTAATGTGGCTGCACTTTTGCAGAGATGTGGGCATGTGAGACATAATGTCCTGCAGATGCTTGTTTTGATGAGAATCACAGGCAAACAGTGCAGTGACAAAGTCACTGGCATAGCTGAAGTCTTCACCAGGAGTCCAGGTAGCAGCCTTTTACTTGAGTGATGCTGAGGGAAGAGGTGGTGATAAGTACTTTGACAGAGGGATGAAAAAGCAAAGTTCTGCTTCAAAGACTCCACAGAAAAGCGGTGACCAGCAAATGCTGGCAAATCAAAAGGGACAGGAGGATGCTTCTGTGGTTGCAGTTAGCCTTTGATGCAGTTTACGTATTTTCCCAAGTTGTGTGAGGAAGGGAAACAGCATGAAAATTAGGTCAGACTTCTGCTGTTTAATGTAAGAGTTGAGCAAGGAATGTGCTGTAGTAGCAGCAGCAGCCCTCCTGCAGGGAGACAGGCAGTGTTGACCTCAGATATTCTTTCAGCCAGTCTTTCATGATAACCTGTTCTGACTTAGCAGTCTTGCCCAGCAAGGTTGAAAGAGGAGATACTTTCTTCCTTTCCCTTTGCCCTGTGTGCAGAATTGCAGCACAGTCTCTGGGCCAGTGTATATTCCTTGATAATTTAGGTGAGAAACCGTGTCTGCAGAGATCTGCTGACCTCCGCCCATGTGGGATTCAAGGGCACTCCACAACTCTGCAAAGGCACCTCTGCTCCTACAGCCTGAGGCCTTGTGGACCTCATTTTGCTACTGTGAGACTCCCTGTATCAGTGAGCTGAAGGAAAAAGGTCACATGCTGGATCTGGTGATGTGGACATAAGAATGGGAGATGATTTCAGAAGAGTTGCTGAGTAAGTGAAAAGATAAGATCATCTCCTTTCACTGGTATGTAGGTATACTTTAAGGACTGTGTTTGTACTAATTAATTACAATTAAGTAAAATATTCTGCTTAAATGACTACTTAACTGGCTAGAAGGGTTCTCTAATCATCTAATACTTTTTAAAAAATATTTGGTTTTTTCTAATCAAACAGGAACCAAAGCAAATACAGTAAAAACCAAAGAAGCAAGCAAAGTAAATACAGAAAACTTCATAGTAATCGACATGGTCATTGACTTTCTACTCACATATTACATGCTGCCTTCAGTGTCCTTCCTAGCAGCTTAAACATACCATATGAGAAGATGTGAGTTTCCAGTAGATGGTTAAACCTTTGAAAATACTTTCTTCAGCTGAAAGAATACCATTTTCCAGTTTGATACAGGCATTCCATTTAAAAAAAATCTGTTATGTGAAATTGTGTGTTCTAAATTGATCAAGGTTATTGCAAATCTTTGTTCTATAAAACTTGTTAAATTGCTTGCTCCATACAGTGCTTTGCATTTTTGGAAGGCACACTAGCATTAGTTAATTCTCACAATACCCTTGAAGTTAGGTAAATGTATGTTATTGTTTCAGATCCTTTGAAAAGATAAGGTGAACTAGAAAGGTTGTATGATTTACCTGAGACCAAACTATGATTCCAGTGCTACAGACTGGACCACTCCATGACTGGAACGTTTTGTCATCTGCAGGTGTCTTAGGTGACAGTGTAAAACCGAATTCTTGCCAGCTTTACATGTGTAGAGACAATTGTCCTTATTTTTTATCAACTCACACAACTTGCATATTTTAATTCCCCCTGTTTAGACTGAACATAAATCAAATGGAGAACGACCCATGCAGTTGTGCAGTCATGGCTTACAATGTTGCTAGAAAAATGCTGGCAGGAATTCTGTGGGCATAAACTGACTTTGCAGACAGGCTGATCTTGAGCGTAGATGGAAATGTACTGCTCAAGCTCCTATGGCACTTTTTTTTTTTTTTTCAATTGCAGCAGCAGCATGCCCCTTTGTCCTTGGTTAAAATTTGCTCTGTATTCATTTTTGGCAGTGTTTAATGTAGAAGTTGTCAATCTGAATGTGGCTTTGCATCCCAGAGGGAATTGCACTTCATTAGTAACTTTATGTATATAATTGGAAGTTGTTTAAGGATTGTTTCAGACATATATAACACTGGTCATTCCATTCTTGTATTACTTTATAAAGTTAGGTTGAACTACATGCAGTAAAAAGACACTTAATTTTACAGGAAGGGAAAAAGTACCTCTAATAAGGTTTGAGGGTTTTATCCTTGCAGGGAAGATGCCTTGCTGTCTGTTGTCCTAAGTGCATGCAGAATTACTTGTAGTTGAAGTAATATTCCCTGAAGAAAGAGGACAACATATATGTCTTTTTTTCTAGCTCACGACCTAATAGTAATGCAGGGCTTTTTTTTTTCCCCCTCCTACTTACCAAAATGCTGCAAAAACAGAGCAATTGAGGAAGAGCTTTGGAGTAAAAGAGCAGACACTTTGAGTATTAACCAGGCATGACTTTTCACCTATCATCACTCACCTATGACAGCCAATAAAGACATATAAGTAGAGATAGTTAAGATACCGCTAGGTTATTATTCTGGTTACTATTATTATCAAGCCTGGAATTTATTAACTGCTGCTTCATTTCTGTGCTTTTAAGAGTTGAAGGAAGAATGCCACAAATAGTATTGCTTTGGAACAGCATGAAAATATAGCTTCTGCCACCTTATAAAAAGAGTAACATACATCCTCTTATAAACTCTTGGATCAGGTTATCAGTGGGTTTGTTTGAACAACTCCAATTTGAAAATACATTAGTTGCATATGGAAAGTATGTCTGATATTTTTTCAGCCTTTTAGGAAAAGGTTATTTGACTGCTTGGTCTGTTACAGAGAGCAAGTGCACAGTTTTGCACCTCAGTGCAGATCTGCATACGGTAAAACTTGCCTTTCCATAAACATCTTTAGACAAAATAAGTGAATGTATCACTGGTCTTTAATCTTTGTAATTTGGGAGCTGTCAAGATGTGTTGTGTTGGATTACCCAAGCCAGGTTATAATGAGTACAGCCAAGTGTTTGACTTTACAAAGCCATGCTGACTTGCTACTCCTTCCAGGCTACTTACTGCTTCTAAGTGTTTGGATATATCAATCTGCATGGAGAGAGCTTTTATGGGATTATCCAAACTCCTGTACCTTAGGTATCTCATCTGCTTCAATAAATAAAGTGGGTTTTTTGTTCATCTATATGGTAATACATTTTGTTGTGCATGGCTTTTGCAAACAAGCACATTGAAGTGAGTATTAGTTTTCTATCTGTCAGCTGTGAAATAACTATTTAATAAAGATACTAATCTGTGATGTAGAATTAAGATAACTTCCTGCGTCTTGTTATTTGGCATCTTGTTACTTTTATGTGAATCTTTCACTGAGAGTGGGATTAAAATACAGATAAATAAATGCATGTGGTTTATAGGCATGTGAGGTATCTAGGCTCCTATTTAAATTCAGTTTAATCATCAGAGTGTAAAGAACAATTTGTTTCTATGAATTTTTGTGTTTAGTGCCATTTGAGGTGCCTGGAGTTAGTAACCACTCTTGTAATCCTGAAGGGAGGGTCTAAGCCCTCCGTGAAGTCTGTTCCCATCAGAAGAGGCAGTTGGAGACCAGGCATAATAATTTATAGTATCTAAGATTGCACCATGACCCTTACAGCTACTGGAGTTGCTCAAGGCCGAGACATCTTCAAAAGGATGACCATTGTGATAAAAGACCTGGGGGAGATTTGCACTTCTGGAGCAGCAGGTGAACACCGAGCAAAATAACACTGGTGCTAGACACATGTTTAGGAAGCCAAATTGATCCCTAGATCTCCAGTGATTACAGTGATAACTTAGATACCTGGTGCATCAGTGACACCTAAATGTAAGCAGCTCAGTCTAGAACTGAATTCTGTACTGGAAGCCCAATAATGATGCTAGGTTGCTATCCTGTAATTTATTAAAATGAACAGCATGTTTTACTGTTATTTGAATAAATTATTCATTAGAATAAAAGTTTAGTACGAACAAAAGTTTGGTACTTCCAGACATACTAAATATACCTGCTTAAAATTCATTATTTATCCTTTCCTATCACTCACTATGACAAATACAATTAATGGTTTGATGCAAAAATCAGAGCTTTTCCTATAAACTTCTTCAAGCTTTTGATTTAAGCCAGACTCCTACAAAAGGCTTCAGCATATTTATATATTAATGTTATATTACAGAACTTACAGGTTGCTAAAACTCACAGCATGGAGTGAAAAATAATAAAGACTTCATGAATTCCTTGGGTCACTCAATAGATTTTAGAATGTGATACAAGGTTTGTGCCAAGTTCTCTGTATAATCCTGTGAGTTGTAAATGCTGCTGAAGTTTTGAAGATCTGCATAAAAAAGGGCCAGATATGTTGCTTTACCATCAACAGCATCACTTTTTAGAAAAGTATCTTGGATTATTTCACAGCTAGTCATGCCAGGATAGTGATCTACGGTCAGGAAGCGACCTGTTTGATATCAGGAATAGATCATATAGTTTTATCCTTACTGTGGAAGACAAATGGGATCGTTTCTGTGCATTTTTAGTCTTGAGAGATGCTCCCCCAGATTCCCAGGTGAATTTGGAACATAATGATACTGATGATTCTGGAAAATCTGTACTCTGTTTTTCTCAGCTGAGAGCAGCAGATTTGTGCTTTTGAATCATGGTTTCCCGTAAAATGACTAAGATACTGCACTGTAAATCTCTTGAGCAGTAACAACACTTTTGCATTCTTCTGACAGTGCCTGCTTCCACCAAATTCATTACTAAATCTTACACTGGTTTCAGGGGAATAAGATTAAAACCCACAACAGGGCATGTAACATATTTAAATACGATCATATTTTCTATCACACATTTGCTCCTGGGAATTTTGAGACTTCAATGAAGCCAGAGTTCAACATCGACATTGTATTTAATGTCCTGACAAGTTCAGTGTAAAATGCCACAGTCTAAGTAACACAAATCAAATGTGTGAGTACCACTTACCATGTTGAATTGGAAATAAATAGTTTTGTATGAGGTAGATTAATTTCAAGACCAGTAAATGTGTTTTTTTGGTTTTTGTTGAGGAAAAATGGAATTATTGAAGACTGAACTTAAAGGGTAGATAATATAAAATATTAGTACATAATAAAGTACTAAATTTATTATGTGTTGCGTTAAAGCTGTAGAAATTTGGCAGAAAATAAACTCCCTTGCATTACAGCTGTTCCGCAGAAATCAGAAGGACTGGGTGTGGCTGGGTTTTATTTCTGGTTAGAACTAATTCAGCGTTACCAGCCTGGTCAAGTTAAATAAAGATTTCCATGATCACAGATTTGCAAGTAGTGCAGTTTACCAATTCGATACTATAGGTCTGGCTGAATTCAGCAAGAAGTTTCACAATCCAGATTCATGAATGCTATGGTTTATTGAAGCATCAGGAAAGCAGGTTCAGAATTGCCAGTGATAAATGTACTAATTACAGAGTGTTAATGTGTGTTGCTACAGAAGATATAGTAACAGAGATCTATTAGTGATATAGATATATCTGTGTTGCATGGCTGTGGTACAGTTCCCTGTTTTACTGAAACCAGTGGCAAAGCCCTCTTTTAAGCCATCAGAATCAGACCCGTCAAGTGGGTATACAACCTCATGTTGTGAACTTGTAATATTTTGCACTGTGTTTACTGAAAGGAAAGAGAAATAATGATCTCAGCGTGCCATCTGCCAGCTCACTGAATGAATGAATGGAGCAGACTATGTCAGTCAAAGGGTGAGATATGTCTTTAAATGACCTTTGTGGATTTTGGTGGTTTGTTTGGGGGTTTTTTGGTTGTTGCTGTTCTGGCTGTTTAGGTTGCTTGGTAACCATATCATGTGTACAAATTTATAATATTTGTGCAGGATGTAAAAATTTGTTAATATTTGTAAAAATTAGGAGTCCACGTTATGTTTCCTCTGCAAAACTTTAAAGTTGAATGGCTCCTTCCCTTTTTTTCTGCTTCTGCAGATGACCTAGAACAGTGAAAAATCATAAAATTACATTTTAGTACTTCTCAAATAAGTAACTAGTGTTTTCAAATGGAGAAGTTAGCAGAATTAAGTAACTTTCAAAATGTGACTTCGAAAGGTCATATAATTGTCTCTGTGATTAGTAGCTGCACACAGGGTAATGCCTGTGAATCATTGTTTATCCTCCAAATAAACCACTGAACAAAGTATTCAGTGTCAGAAATCTGACTTGATGACTTGCAGAACTATGTTATAAAGATATAAAACAGAGAACCAGATACACTTTAACAGCCTTCATGTGCCATCCTCTATAGCAGAAGGTCTACTGGAATCTATACCACTATCCACAATCTATTAAAAAATAGAAGCCAATATAATATGGGTTGGACCAGGCCAGTTTCTGTAAGGAGATATACCTACCCTATAGTCACTTAATAGTCAGTGGAGAGAAATAGGCTCTTCCAGACAGTAAGTCATCTGCTGTCTTTTAGACACATGTCTTAGGGTGAGATGAATCACCTTTCTTTCTGCAGTGACTGAGCCAAATGTGGTTAGACAACCTCTCACTTCTAAGGTAGTAGAAGTCTGGTAATGCTAGTCCCAGTCCCAATTTTATTTTTTATTTTTTTTAATGATGATAATACAGTATATTTTGCCTTTGATCTGTTTTGGCAAATGAAACATTTTAGAGGGAGGCATCTCCAGCAGTCCTGACTCAGCCAAGGTTCACATTGACTCCAGTGGGAGAACAGGGCAAGGAAACACTGCAGGATTTCTCTTCCAGAAAGTGAAGTGTTTTACTGTTCCTTTCCCTCATTAGTTACATTTTGTTCTGCCTTTCCATTCCCTTTAATCACTGGCTGGAGATGATGCCAGCAGACAGTTAGGTGTTATCACCAGGGCCCATGGATTGTCACAATAAATTCTGTGGAAAGACATAGTTTGATTAATGTCTATTGCGGGAGCTGAAGCCATTGCTCCATAACAGAAAAATATTAACAATCAACTACTCGACTCATTTCCTTTTATTGGGTAATGTAATAATTTCATCATTTTACCCATAACACAAGCAGTTGGGCTGATGCCCAGCAGAGCTGCAGCAGAGGAAAGTGGACCTGGCCAGTCGTTGTTGCTGCCCCACAACTGCTTTCCTGCCTTGGTCCCTTAATAAACATCTGACTAGACTCCTGCCAGGAGTTCAAGGAGTGGATTGTCGCCATCCCTCCTCCATGACCATTTGTGAAATCCATTCCTTATTTCAGCATGCTGTGTAACTTATATTTTAACATGGCAGCTGTTAAGGCTCTTAGTGAAATCAGTTTAGTTGTTTACTGCTACACCCTCCCACCACAGGCAAGAATCTTGGTGCGACGGTTGATTTATGGGGGGGTCACGTCCCGATAACGGGAGGCTGTCTCTCCTTTACATTGCAGGGAGCTGTCCTCCCCCGTAGTTTCCCCCTACGAGGCGGCCCCCGGGGTGCCCCACAGGGAGACACGCAGAGACCACCGGAGAGGGAGCAGAGAGAGCGTTTATTACATGGGTGGAGGTATTTATAACTTCTTGGTGGATCGTAAAAGATCCAATAGAAAACTAGGAATAACAACCAATAGGAAAGGGTTAACTAAGGGCCAATAGAAAACTTTAAACACACTTCAAGGATACATTCTTTCAGACCTAGCTAGGGAGATAAGGGTTTTCTCAAGGGATTTTGGGAAGAAGACACCGTGACTCAGGGAAAAAACACAGAAACTCCATCTTAAACAATAGAAACAGCTTCAGTTTTTAAGGTATTTAGGTTAGCTTTTCTTCCTTCTTCACTAGCCCATTTCTCACAAGACTTTTTCCATTTCTGATATTGTTTGTTCACTGCCACATCTTGGCAGCTCAGAAGAGCATTATAGATGATGCAGACAAATTGCTGAGCTCCAAGTCTGCCACGACTATGGTAAAAATTGTCCATAGCTTTGGGTGGCAGGATGGATTTTCATGGATTGTCTGGTATAAAGACTGTGCAAGAGATTTTGTCATCCATGTGCTTCACAGTGTCCACCAATGGCACCCAGCTCCTGTCATGGAATTTGAGCATCCAGAAGTCCACATGTCCACTGACTCCACTAAGTTGTTTAACAATATACACAAGTCTGATGCCTTCCAAAAGCTGTTGGACTTGCTACCGAGATGCACAGTGTTGGCACAGTGTGTACGTGAATAACCGCAGTGCCTTGGGGAATCATCATTTGCCCTCCATGCTGTGAACAGCCTGTGTGTTCAGTGTATCCCTGGAAATCCTGGGCTGGCTTGATAACCCTGTACCACAGGAATGTCCCATGGCTCAGAGAATATTTGTCTCAATACAAAATGAGAGACAACAGACAGGCTGTTAGAGGACTGCAGGGAAACATTAAAAAAATATAAAGTCAGTCAATCAGTTGTTAGTCTTAGCACGCTGGCAGCTCTAGCTTTGCTGCAATTCTGTTGCTTTTATGTGGGCTTTTAGGAGGGTGATGAATTAACTTGCAGCTGCCAAGGCCAAGAGGGGAAAGCTCAAAGTACTTATTTTGAGAATCGAAAAACTGAGGAGCGGGGATTGATGTGCTGGGTTGATCAGACAGAAATTAACATCTTTCAGCCAAGTGAGAAATGTTAAGCTGACTGGGTTATATGCTCAAAAGCATTTTGAAAAAGAAGGAAGAATACTGATGCCCAGTGTGATTGGATTCACCAGCTAATTTAAATCTGGTATTTTGTTGTTCGAACAGGCAGTTTCATTTTGGACCTTACCCGTCCTTAGGGAGGTCAGTGCCAAAACTTTTGTTGTTTTGGGTTTTGCTTTGTCTATATGTTTATTCCTGTCTGTGCTATGAGGATCCCACAGTGGCAGAATCAGGCCTCTGGCGATTCACGCTAGGCAGAGATATTCAGGCTACTTCCTCTCCACAATTTACATGGGATGGATGTTTCCTGGTCTTCCTAACACTTTAAAGAAAATTAATGGCAGTTCTTGATAACACAGTCTCCTTCCTTCAGTGGGGTAATACTTAACAATCCCACTGCTATCGCACTCAACACATTCTGCACAAAAGCATGATTTAATACTCTTTTTAATGGTGATTTCTTACACTTGCTTCATTGTATCAGTAAACATGTTGACAAGACTGCAGCTCTCTTTTGCAAATTAAGTCCACCCCTGTGTGGAAAGCCAGCTCTGTTGAGGCATAGCACAGACACGGGGAATAGTGTCAAGCTGGGCTTCTGCTTCTCAGAGCACTGCGGTCAGTTATTCTCACTTTGACATAACAGCCCCACGTAATTCTTCCTTTCTAGCTCTGAGTTACCTTTTTGACAGCCTCTGCATGAGGCACTAAATTTGCTTTTGACTGATTGAGGCCAAGTAGATGGCAAATCACACTGTCACATCTGGAATTCATGAGTCTTCCGCTCCATAGAAGTACTTCACCTTTATGAATTGACCATATGTTTGCTGGAAAGAAGATCAAGGTTTGACAAATTCAGATTTCATATGTGTTCGTTTTACTTGATTTCATTATTTTAAAGTAGAAAATACCTTCTCTGAGTTAATGGCAACACTTAAATGAACTGGTTATGTTTCCAGTAGATTTTAATAATGTATATTACATTTCACACTTCCATGAAAGGCATATCAGCTTTATTAGGAAAATAAAGCACAAATTATGACTTGTTCCTGTCTCCTGATGTAAAACTTCAGGGCTTTAAGAAGCCCAGAAATGTTCCTTTGCTTTAAAAGTATTGTTTTATAAAGCAAATGATTTAGCTGTATATTTGAGTTGGGTTCTCCTTGTTGCTATTATTATTCACGAAGCAGCACAACTCTATTCCAGTCCTCCGCCTGTCATTTCTTTTGTATGTCAAGTTTTCCACTGCCAGGATGTGTCATACTTCACCCAGTCAGTTGTCCTGGGTAGTTCTGGGTTGGTTTTCTGTCCATGAGATGATTAATACAGTCCTGGAAGTCAGACATCCCTCTTAATAGTATGTGTAACTAGTACTTTCCTTCATTCTAGGGAAAGTTTGTATCACACCTGTATCTTTTCGTCAGAGGCTGGACTGAAAACTTTTGTTGGGGCAAATGTAGTAGTACTAGAGATCCCAGCCAGAGACAGATTAAGCAGAGTAAGAATATGGAAGCCAGGGCTCTGTGAGTGAAAGCTCTTTTCTGTGCATAGTTTTGGAGGCAACTGTCCGATGTAGAGGTATTGAGCAGACCATCTCCCATCTTTTAAGAGAGATATAACTCTGCTTGGCTAGTTTTCACTTTCTTAGCCAGGTTATTTTTATACAAGGTAATTACCAATATCCAGGAAAAGAAGGGTTGGTTGGGGCTTTTTAAAATGTTCTTGTAACATTTCTGTGGCATGGCACAGTAACTGCTATTTTTCCTATGTTCTCTTGCAGGCAGTGTCTGTGTGACAAGAAAATCACTTAACAATGAAAAAATTCACACTGTTTGATTTTGTAAATGATAATTCATTGCAAATTGGAGAGACTTCATGGATACAGGACCTTCCCAGTGATGACAATGAACTAGAAAGACTTCTGAAACCAAATGAGCACGTTCTAGTAAACTGGCCTGTGGGAGAAAGGAAGACAGAAAAGCACCTGGTGAAAGTGGTGTACATGAGTGGTGAGTGCCGTTCCAAAGCATTTATCTGATATGAAATCTAGTTGTAAGGTATTGCTACCTGATTGTCTGGGGTTTGGCCTTTTTTTTTCTATCATTTCAGATGACCCCCAAGAGCTGGTGGAAATGATGCAAAAAATATTACGAGCAGATGAAATTACAAAAATACAAGTCCTTGGAAAAGGGAAGAGGAAGAGGATAGAAATGATATTCTCAGAAAGTGAGGACAGTGACCTGGATAAAGAACAGGTGAGTTTCTGTCTGTATGTGTGATATTGGTAGGCCCATAAAGGAATGAAATAGACTGTCACTATTGATTCTTCACAATATAATATACAAAACATGGATAGTAAAGGTAGGAATACAGGTAGTCTTCACATGGTACCTCAGCACAATAACCAGTCAGAGTAATTAGTTAGGCCAGTAGATTTTGTCCTTTGCTATATAAAGAGAAGAGTGTAATTCAAGATATGGATGCTCTGTAGCTCCACATTTACTCCTGTAAGAAAGAAATCTGACCAGTGCACAAAAAAGGGAAGGGACCAAGTTTTCTGAGCTGTGCATTGTGCCAGGATCTGCAGTGACATAATGTAGGGAAGGAAAACATAAAAGGTAACAAAATGTTCATATTTTTTTTAAAAATAACAGCTAAGAACGTCAAGTGCAGAGTGAATAAAAGTTTATGTTATACTATGAGATACTGTAATGAAAGGATCTATAGGAATGCAAAGGCACTATTATGCACTTGTTTACAGGGGAAGATGATGAAACATATAAAAAGAAAGAAATCATTGCAGGCATCTGCTCCTGCCAACATCCTGAGTCAACTTGAAACATCTTTAATTAATAAACAGGTAAACATCCATCTTCAGCAATTCTAATGTATTAAGCAGAAGCAAATTGAAATGTATTTTTCTGAGGGGGACATCAGATCTTTGTTTTAGTGAAGTTTAGTGAAGTCTAAAAGATGCTGCCTTGAAAAATAGGTGAATGGAGAAAAGAGACAAAGGTACATAACAGTTAGATATTATACTGACCTTTACTTTTAATAGGAATAGCAAGAGCTATGTTCAGTAACAGCTTTTATTAAAATGCACTGAGTTTGTTTATACAATCTGTTTATACAAGAGAATGTTTTGATTTATTCAGATATTATAATGTTAGTTTCAATGTTTTAATTTTATGTTGTTCTTGCTCTAGATAGCATGGTTGTTTTGGTTTTTTCCAGAGAGAACCATATTCAGGAAGCAACTTTCTGTATAGTGAAAGCAGCAGTGATGATGAAGAGCCTTTATTTCAACTGTCCAAGGTAGAACTGTGTGCCAAAATTAAAAGTCTCAAGAGAAAGCTGACAGACACCATGAGAGAAAACCGCCGCCTAAGGCAGTCCCTGGTGATGCTTCAAGGTAAAGTTGGGAGTATTTTGATGAAAAGGAGAGCCTGTAGCTTGATTTATAAGAGGCCATTTGGCTGGGAATTATGGATGTTCAAGCACCTGACACGATCAAGGCCTACCATTAGCATCAAAGTCTTTGATACATGGCAACATTTAATTCCAGCAGCACTTACTGTCTTACACAGAGGCCATGCAATCACAGAGTTAGAAATGGAAAAATCTGTCTAAATCCTGTCAGTTGTTCCCAAGAGAACCTTTCTGAATGCTGTGTATAACCCTTGGCTACGCTCAAACACTCCATTGATCAGTCCAATTAACCTTATTTATCAGCAGTTTTTCTTGATCTACTGGAATTCTATTTATTCTTGAATTATTTAATTTCTAATTAGTTCTGTAATTTCTCATTATTGATAATCTGACTTAGTTCCAGGTGCACAAAATTTAATCCTTTCCCAGAGGTGAACCATTTTGTTCTTCTATAAATGAATCCTTTTTATCACTTAGTGATCATTTCTGAAGTTCTTCTCACTTGTCCCTGTCCCTTAATGTGACGCAGCCAAGACTAAATTAAAAATTTCAAAATATTTGTGAATGAATGAGTTTTAAAGAGGATTTGCTCCTTACCTTGCCAGTTACACCATACCATCCCTAGATAGCCTAATATCTGACTTTTTTATTGTCATATGATTTTGCAACTGCTTATTGGTTTCATTGCTGATCTGACTCCATTCCTTAAGTTATTCATCTTAGTTTGAATCATTCATCTCCATCTTTTTAAATATTATTTGTAAACATTTTCTTAGTGTCTGACAACTTTTCTCACACATTTAAGTCCATTTGCTTTCCATCTTAAGCACTTTTATTAGTCTTTTACAGCATTTTCTGTAGTTTAGTGATTCTGTACTTGTTGGTTCTTCATCCCTTGCATCCTTTTTTGTTCTGAATTGATTTTTCTTAATGGATTTTAAAAAGTTAATATTTGAAAATAAATATTACTTGGAGAAAAGGTTATTTAAAATCTTTGTAGATTTAAAAAAATGGAGAAGCCTCTGCAGTCCATGTAACTTCTTTGAAGGAAAAAAAAATCAGATATTACTTAGACCATATTCAATAGCTTTACAGACTTGAGATAGCAAAATGAAAAAAGATAAATAGTCTGCTTAGTGCCATGATGGGCACAAACTAATAGTTCCCCTTAGCCTTGCACAGAACTGATCTATTCTAGAAATGGAGGCCAGATCTTCATGGATGGGGACAGTGGAATGGTGGGAAAGCATTTGGGAGAGGAAGAAAAAAGTATGTTGAAGAGTCTTTGCTGACTATTTTCACATTATGACGGGAATGTAGTTGCAAAAATACACATACTTATGTAATTAGAGTCTGAAAGGTTCAATTACTGTTTTACCCCTGACTTTACATCTGATTTCAGTGTTGCCACAGGCAGTCACTCACTTTGAGGAGCTGGTAGGGATGGCTGAAGCGCTGCTCAAAGGGGGAGTGACGTCATCTACGTCCAGTCTGCATTCACATGCTGTTTGGAAGGCATCTCACAATCCATTAGCAGATTCCTACGCAGCTATGCATAGTAACTCCAGCTCACCAATAACTCTGAATGTAGAAGATGAGGAGCAACAGACTGAAAAACAGGTCAGTTAAAAGGCAATTTCAGGCATAAAAATTAGAACTTTATACATTATACACTTTACTGTTATAGTATAACAAATATAAAAAATAGGCATCAGTAAAAATTTTGTCATCATTCTGTTGATGATGTGACTAATGAGCTCCTGAGCACTTTCTTTTAGAAGCACAAAGTTTCATCCTGTACACTCTGAAACTCACTTTAATTTCAGTGACCTTGCACATCTGTGTCTAAGGGCAGAATGTGGGATGCATGAAGAAAATACCAAGATCCAGAAATAACTTCCAGTCTAATGGCTTGGATGCCAAAGGTGTTGTTTCAGACGATGCCAAAGGTAGTGTTTCAGAGATAATCTAAGAAAAATACTGGCAGTCTGTTTAAACTGTTAATTTGTAGATGGAAGCTGGTATGTTTCTGCAGTTAAGTAGAAATACATGTTTACAGAGATACAGAGTAAAGAGGTTCCCCTTTTCTCTGTAATTATAAGAGAACATGATTGAGAAATCTGAGGCACAGTATCTATGCATGAAAAAAATTAAGACGCTGCCAAAAGAATAATTTCAGCTTCTGCATTCACAATTTACATAAACATTCTTATGCACTGGGTCATGCTGATCCATTCAAGTCATTCTCATGTGTTGTCATGGGGAGCTAAAACCCAAAGAAGTCTAATAAGAATTATCAAGGTATGATGTTTAGACTGCATATTGCAATACACAAAATTTGACCTAACATCTTCAAAGAAATAAAAAGACTTAATTTTCTAAACAACCTGCCTTACTTATTAGAGGTAGCTCAAAACTGCTGATTGGGAGAGTTCAAATTCTTAGGCTGTACCACTGCTGTGTGCAGAAGTCACTCTCAAAGCTCAGTACCAGATGTCACAGTTCTTAGGGCATGTCTGCTTGGAGGCAGGAATATTAGCTTGGGCATTGTGCCACACTACTGAGGCTGTGCAGAAACCATGCCAGAACTGGACCCCAGCCAGCCTGCATGGAGTACAAGCAGAAGGATTGTGATATGTCTGAACATGTCCTATCTCCACTAGTGAGTAATAAGGATTGCTTGGTGAAGGGTTTGCTAGGGTGGATGGGGTCCTTAATCTGTCCCACATTGCTTCTGGAAAAAGAAGTCAAGCTGTGTCTATAGTTCCAAACCCTGAAGGGTATGCAAGTTTAGTGTTAAGCACACAGTTTGCAGAGATTGCTTTAGAAATTGTGGTTTAAAAATACAAAATTAAAAATATATTTCAGCAGTAATACTATATAATATTTCTAGGAAACTGCAATAGTTATGCCTATAACCAATTTTGTTTTTCCAGTTCAAGATCGAAAAGTGGCAGATTGCACTTTGTAACAAGAGCAAACCTCAAAAATTTATAAATGACTTGATGCAAGCACTTTATACACATGAATACATGGCTACACACAGCCTGACAGGTGCAAAGTCCTCCTCTTCAAAGGATAAAGCGGCAAAACCAGCTATGAATCAAAATGAAGTTCAGGAGATCATAGGTGATGACTTGTTAACCTTACTGAATGTGGCACTGGCTTGACAGGGGGCTTTCTCTGAGGGAGGGGCTGTAATGCTTAGCAGCTGGTCTGCTCAGGTGATGGGCTGTTCAGTATTTCCTTTTCCAGCTACATAATTTTTAAACCATCTGTTACAAATACTGTCAGTGAAATGCTAAGTAGTAGTATTTCTACTGTGTGAATTTTGTGGGATTTATTTAAGTGCCTACTCAGGCACAGTGATATTGTAAATTTTTTTAGCCTTTGAAAGGTTAATCTACAACAATCAAATTTGGAGCATAGTGATAATGGATAAGGGAAAGCAAAAAGAGGACATACTTGGATCAAATTTAAAATTACGTCTGCTGTGTTCTGAAGTTAGTGAGTGTTATGAAATCTGACATTTTAAATAGCGCTAGAGGCAAAAGGAGACAATAAGTATAGAAGACAGGAATAGTGATCAGAGAAGCAAATATAATTTGTGCTATGCTGAGGTTTAAGGCAGAAAATATTTGGTGCATAAAAGACAAAATAATTTCAGATGGAAGTACCGGCTTTAAAAAAACAGTATTTTGTAAGCACATGAAGTCTGATTTTTACTGGATTCACACTTATAGTTTAATACTTGAACAACATAGCCTAAATTCCTGTATTGTAATCCCTTCCTCATTGTCATTCCTTAGGATTTCCCCATTTCTCTTGTTTCCATTTCCAGCTTAGCTCCAGTTCCTGTACCTTGATCCAGTTTTGTTGCAGTTGGCCGGCTCTTTCGAAAAATTATCAGTTGCAAAAACTTCTTTTCCTTAAGAGCCTAGCTAGAGAAAAAGGCCCAAAATCAAGAGAGATAAAAGAGTGTGTAAGATAGAGAAAATACACTTAGAGGCAGTAAGATGAGACAATTTCAGAGTGATGTATGAGAAAAATGAAATTAAATTATTTCATGGATTGAGAAGAATGGTTGGATTCAATGATCTTCACAGTCTTTTTTAACCTAAACAATTTTATGATTCTAAATGTTACTAATGACTTTCCTAAAGGTGGATTTTGGGGAAGGATCTAGGCAAAACAGAAAGGGGAAGCAGAGAAGATAATCAGGACACAGAATACAGCATGCTGCTGAGAATTCAGTGACAAAGCCTATAGAGAAATCAAAGAAGACTGCTAAGGTAGAAGAGAATACTCTGAAATTCAAACAGAAAAGTGTCAACATTATATGAGAGAAAAAGAAAAATTGGAAGGAAGGCTGGGAGTTCTAGGACTGTAGAAAATGAGTTAGTAGATAAGACAGTGTAAAGAAAGCGGAAACTGTCAGACATCAAAATAAAATTAAATGATAAATGGTGGGGAAATCAAGGCGAGGGGAATGGAGAAGGCAGGAGCAGGAGTCACATTCCTCATGTTGAGTCCTGTTAGTATTGCATTAAAAAAAATTTAGCCAGGCAAAACAGAAGGGAAATTTTTAGAAAAATAGACATCACCTGCAAACAAAAAATAATGAAAAAATAAAGTCAGATTCTGAGGCATGAGGACTGATGAGGACAGGGAAAGGACTCTCTGATCAAGAATAGAACAAAGGATGAGAGGATTAGCAAGCACAAATCACTCACTACAGGAAGCCCTTGTGGCCCTGGAGTTCCTTTTGAGTCTGCCAAAAGCAGGCACAGCAATATGGAAGGCACAGAGAAAAGCAAGAGCTGGCATCTGCAGAATCTGTGAAGGAGTTTGTAAAGACAGGGAAGTAACTAGACCTGAAGCTGAATTGCTGGAAATTTAAAAGGTGAAAGAAATGGATTTTATATCGCACATCTCTTGTTTCCTCCATTTGGAAGGCTCATTTATATGATCTCTTTGTTTTGCAGGAATCACAAAACAGTTGTTTCCAAACACAGATGATGCTTTAATTAGGCGAATGATGGGACAAAAACTGAACAATTGCACCAAGAAGCCCATTTTAAGCAAAGATCTTAACTCAGGTGTTTTTCAGAAACAAAGCTTTTGGTAAGTCTTAAAAAAAAAAAAAGAAATTGTAGCCTGCAAGGAGTAATTCCATATATCACTCTGCGGTAACAAAATATAAAAGTACTCTTAAAGTCACAATGAAAATACATATTCATATATGCATTACTAAGTAGGTAAGTATAGACATAAACTTGTACAAAAAGTACATAATACAGAAGCAGTCCAGCTTAACATTACAGCACAAAAAAGTTATTGATTCTAGACAAAGCAGCACAAGACTGTTAAATTACAGGAAAAGTATACAGAAGTAAACATGGTGTTGCTTTGTTGAATATGTCTATTTTTAGATTTGGCATTATTTACTTTTCTTATTATTCTCTGGTTCTCCAGAGACCAGTCAATTCCATTCTTATGTCACCTGTTGTGCCCCAATTAACCCACAAATGAAGATAAGGAAAATCACATCTCTTTTGTATGTACTGATAAAAGTACTGTAGGAGAGCTAAATTACAATCATTTACTGCCAGAAGAGTCTAAATTATTTAGGCACATCTTACTTATTACAGGCATTTTTACCTTGAGAATGGAACTCATCTACAAGTGCTGGTGCAGTCAGCTGTTTGCATAGTACTGTTTCCACATACACCAAATGCACATACCAGAGAATGTCTGAGGTTGGGAGGGACCTCTGTAGGTTGGCTATTCCAACCTCTGCTGCTCAAAGTAGGGTCACCTACTACCAGGTTGGAGACAGGTTTGGTTGAGTATCTCCAAAGACAGAGACTCCACCACCTCACTGGGCACCTGTACCAGTGTTTGGTCACCCTTGCAGTGTTTCCTTATGTTCAGATGGAACCTCCTGTGTTTGTGTTTCTGCCCATTGCCTCTGGTTCTGCCACTGGGCACCACTGAGAAGAGGATCCATCTTCTTTACACTCTGCCATTAGACATCAATGCACATAGGTAAGATCCTCTTGAGGCTAAACAGTCCCAGCTCTCCCAGCCTCTCCTCAGAAGCAGGATAAGAGATGAATAAGGAACAGGAGAAGAGATTAAAACAGGGATACAGGAAAGAGAGATTTGGTCTTACTTAGACTTTCCATACTGAAGTAACATTTTTCTTCCTGGTTCAGCTATCTCCTGCATATTTGCAACTGTAAGATATTTCATAACAAAATAAAAACAACAAAAAACCAAAGACAACAAACAAAACCACCCCAAGATATTTGACTATGTTATGACATAATTGTTTGAAAAGTAGAAGTGCTTTGCTACTAAAATTCCTCTCTAAGCCACCTAGTAGTACTCCATGGACCACTAGTGGCCTGTGAATTGAGAAATACTTAGAGAATATCTGTTGGAAGAATTCACATACACAGGTTTTCCCATCTAGAAACAATGAACAAAGGCACCAGCCAGACTAAAATAAAGTTTACTGTTCTAATGCTTTTCTCCTAGAGATGAGACGACTTCATAAAACAAAGGTCCTCTGTATTTGTAACATACAGTGTGCAATGATTCACTGTAGTATTTTTCCTTGTCCTTGACACAGGAAGGAAAAATGACAGCACTGAAACACAGAAGACTTTGTCTTCTTTGAAAGTATTAAATCTAAATATTTTAAATCTTTATCTTCATCACATGCATCCATAAATTTTGCTAATTCATGAGTCTTCTCATGTACACAGTATTCCTGAAGCCTTGACATGAAGATCTTGACTACACTATAACAATTTTTTAATACTGCCTATAGATCTTCCAATTTAAACTTATTGTTTAAGAAAGTCTTTATGTCTTTTATTGATCAGTGCTTTTTTAAAATCCAGTCCAATATCCATTGAAACCAATTAAGATATTGCCTGCATAGTCTCTCTTTAACAGATGCTTATTGTAATACATTTATAATGGATTCATTTTACAGCTGTTAAGAATTTCCTCACTGTAAAAGCATTTAAGCACCATGTAAGTAATCAAGATAATAGTGGTGATTCCTTTAACTCAGATGACATGCATAGTGTCTATAAGAAGAGAGACTTTAAAAGTGCTCATAATCTCATTGTTACTCCTGCAGTTCACCTTCCAGCAACAAAGTACAGAGAGGGGTCAAGTGAAAATTCTGTTGTTCAGTACCTTTAGTAACCACTTATACACACAAGTTAGTGATTTTTAAAACTGATGATACTACAGCTTTTATCTCCTCCCTTGCTGCTACCTCTTCCTTGTCCACCTCCTCTGCCTTTACTCAGAATACAATTATGATTCAAGAGAAGAAGTTTGGAGTCAAGTCCAACGAGACAGACAAGTCTCCATCTCAGATCCTTAAGGCTGAGGTGAAACAAGGAAAAGGGGAATGTGTCAATGAAGAAAACTATGTGACTAGCTAATAAACAAACTCTGCAGCTGGGAAACTACCAGTACTAATTGCATGTTTAATGTTAGTATCTCAAACTCAGTAATAAATTGTGTCAACAGTGGTTCAACAGCTGCTCCTCAGGACATCATCTCTTTGGCTGTTCCTCCCAGTACACAAGACCAGCAGGATGATGATTCACCAGCTGCTAATGCACAACTTCAGCAAAGTGACAGCTGCCTGACTCCACTTTCCACCCCAGAGGGCCAGCAGGAGTGTCTCAAGCCCACTTCCTTTAAGGTGGAGTCTCAACTCTTTAGCAGCTCACCAGCGCCCTCTCCCAGCCAGAGTTGTAGACAGGATCTCAGGAGCTCTGACAAGGATTAACTGAAGGTATTTCATACCAGTACACACTCTCAATGAAGATTAAGAAGTAGTATAGAAAAAAAAGAAATAATATCTAAATGGTACTAGATAGAGGGTACTGTCCAACAGTGTACAGAGATAGAAGCCTGAGAACCTTTAAAACAAATAAATTAAAATCCCACAGTCTAGAAAAAAATGAAGGCATAGTAATAGCTTTGGATTTAAGATATGATAAGACATATGCATGTTATGCAGTAATTCAAAAAATATAAACTTGTTCTGAAGAATACAAGTAGAGTTCCCCTTAGTTAGAAAAAACCCCCATTATTTACAGTAATACCAAAAGAATGTATATGAGGAAACTTAATCCCCTTGCTTTCACCTTGACAGCTGAGGGAAAACTGCTTAACTTATCAGAGAAAGCTATTGTATATTAATGCAAAAAAAGAGACAGTGATATGAAAATAGAACGATTTCCTAGTGAAATGGAAACTATGGCCAGCACAGGTTAGAAAGCACAGGGCCATGTGAGCAGAGAAGAAGAAACAAAATAGATATTTAAGGATGCTATTAACTTGTAAAGCAGAAAACATTCTTAGGGCAATGAAAGTGCAATTCTTAAGATGTGCACAGCAAAGAAGCAGCTCATTTTTAACCTCTGACCGTTGGAAAGGCAATGGAAGAAGCCATGTTTCCTCTTAGCTCAGGGAAGAGTCCTCCAGGGTAGCCTGTTTGGTTGTGGAAACCATGGCTTCTCTTACAGCGAGTCTGCTGCTGGTACTCCACTGATTCAGCATCTCTCATTCTGTCTTCTTCCCTGGACATCAGGTCCATAGGATAAGGGTGCCTGATTCCTCCAGTTGGGAAATAGAGGACACTTCATTAGAAGTGACTAGTAAAGGGCAGAGCTGCCAGCCTATACTCCCTGTGTTTTGATTTTGGTATACTACCCCTTGTTTAGAGATAAGGGTGGACAGGCAGAGTATTCTGCATGGGACTAGAACGCGAAAACTGGGCAGTTCCCCTTGAGATCTAACACCACTTGTCCCAGGAAGCAGCTGGCAGTCACACAAACCCTATAATTGCCTAAGGAGGAGGAGGGGAAGGTACAGACTCCGCAGGGAAGTGGTCACAGCACCAAGTGTGTCTGAGTTCAAGAAGTGTTTGGATAATGCTCTCAGGCACCTGGTGTTACTCTTGGGGATGGTCCTGTGCAGGGCTAAGATTCTGACTCAATGATCCTGATGTGTCACTTCCAACTTAGCATATTCTATGATTCTATGGGGGGTTTTTTTACCTTGCTGACTGATGTTGGGTTTACAGTGCACCAATGGCATGGAAAGGAGATTGGATTAAAGCTTTCCTGTTTGAGGGTATTTGTCCCAGAACAGAGTAGTATTACCTGAATCTATTTCAAACATGGCAAACAAGCAACTAAGGAATCGGAATGAAAAAATGAAACAACTTAAACTTGAAGAAACCTAGCCCGATTTAAGGAGGATTTCAGGAGTTCTGAGATACAGAAATAAATTAGAAATAATATTAAACACCAAGAAAAAAAAATTTTGAAGCTAAGGTTATCAGCCAAATACCTCTAAAAAGAAGTGCTGCAAATCTAACTGTTCCAGAAACAATGCACTAATAGAATGCACTGTGGAGAAGACTTGTGTGGGCTGGGGTACAAATTAAGTGATTTGCTATCCTTTTTCATCTCTCATTCCTTGTAGATAGGATCAGGAAGAAAGCAGGTATGAAATATGTTACTTGTATCTCATGTTATTAACTACCATCTACAAAATGTAACAGAAGGATGTTTGCTATTATATACATTTTGTATATGTAACTGTATGTACAGCATATATAAGATTGTATATAGTTAATAATATTTTTGAAGCAACTTTCTATCAAATAAAATGAAACATTACTATGTCTTAGTTCTGTTTTATTGTCCTTACTGCCTTCTGAGCCTTTTCTTACATCAGCCTCTGTTGTACACTGTAACATACAAAGCCGGGGTTTTTCTCTCCTTTGCTTTATTTTCTTTTTCTCTTTAATAAGTGTTCTGAAGCCAACTTCTGCAAAGCTTTTCACTTTTAGTTGAGGAAGGAATTGGGCCACCTTACAAGAGCTCTCTAACCTTAAAGTTGTCACAGCTGATATTGCACAGCTGCAGCTGTTCTGCTGTTCAGGATTTGATAACCACACACCTGTGTGCTTTGTGGGTGTGCAAGCAGCTCTTTTATACCAACACACAGCTCATAGGTGACATTTACACTATTCAGCTTACTCGAAGCCAATGCATTAAAATGATTCATAATGACTTTTACTTTGGGTTTCTTGAAGTAACTATATGAGGAAGCAGGAGAGAGGTAGCAGATAAGTAACAAGACTCATGGGCATGGAGGTCTGAGTGATGTTTTCTTGATCCTGCCAGTGAGGGGAAATGAGAAAGGCACTAATAGGGCAAGTCAATAATTGTTTGCAGAACCTGTGTTGGTGACAAGGATTTGAGTTCCATGACCGTGGGACCATGCTTGCAGATCACTGCCTGCTTGAGAGAGATGAGATCCACCTCACTAAGCAGGGCAAAGCTATTTTTACCAGTGGGATCACGGACTGCATAAGGAGGGCTTTGAACAAAGAATTAAGAGAGAGGGAAGGAGTAACCAGCAGCCCTGTGAGGGATTGATGGACACCAAGAAAAGCAAAGTGCATAAGGTGATGGGTCAGGAACAGAACACAAAATCAACCAGATGGGGCTTAAGAGGGTTCACCTTCTTAGCACACAAGGCAAAAAAATGTCTACAAAACACTATAATGGAGAAATCCACTGATCCCTTTCTAGGCGGTCAACATGCTGGGGTGCCTCCCCAAAGTGCCTGCATACTAATGCATGCAGCATGGAGAATAAACATGATGAGATAGTCTGTGTGCAGCTGCAAAGCTACGATCGTGTTGGGATCACAGAGACGTGGTGGGTTTGCCCCCATGACTGGAGTGTTACAATGAAGAGAAATCGGTTCTAGGTCAGACTGGATAGGAAAAGAAGCAGGGGAAGCTGCCCTTTATGTGAAAGAGTGATTGGAGTGCATGGAGCAATGCCTGGGGATGGATGAGGAACTGAATGAGAGTTCATGGGGGAGAATTAAAGAGAGGATAGGTAAAGGTGACCTTATAGCGGATGTCTGCTATAGGCTGCCTGACCAGGAAGGACAAGTGAATGAAGTAGACAGAAAAGAGTAGCTTTACATTCTCCTGTGGGAGTTCAGATATTTTCTGGAGGGACTATACAGCAGGGCATAAGCCATTCAGGAGGTTCCTGGAGTGCACTGATAACTTCTTCTTCCAAGTCATGAAGGAGTCAACAAGGACCAATAACGAGCAATGCTTTGTTGGACCTCATGGCAATAAGGGGATTGTTGGGAATGTGAAGCTCAAAGCAATCTTGGCTGTAGTGACCATGAGATGGTGGCGCTCAGGATCCTGAGGGGAGGGAGAAGCGTAAAAAGCAGGCTCACAACACTGGAGAGGGAATTTTGGCCTCTTCAAAGATATATGTGGGATAGTCCCATTGGGTACAGCGCTGGAGGGAAAGGGGGCCCAGGAAAGCTGGTTAATATTCAAAGATCACTTCCTCCAAGCCCAAGAGCAGGTCTTTCTAGTGAATGGGAAATTAGGCCAAAATGTCATGAGACCTCTGTAGATGAACAAAGACTCCTGGTCAAACTAAAATACAAAACGGAAACATACAAAGGGTGGAAGCAAGGTTGGTTAACCTGGGAGAAATACAGAAACATTGTTCAAGCATGCAGGGATGAAGTTGGGAAAGATCAAGCACAGTGGGAATTGGATCTAGCTAGAGGTATCAAAGACAACAAGAATGGCTTCTGTAAGTACATAGGTGACAAAAGGGAGACTAGGGAAAATGTGGAGCCACTTCTAAAAGAGATGGATGACCTGGTGACACTGGACATGGAAAAGCCTGAGTTACTGAATGCCTTCTTTGACTCAGTTGTTACCAGACCAGCCTTCAGGGATCCCAGGTCCCAGAAATCAGAGGGAAAGGCTGAAGCAAGGAAGAAGTACCCTTGGTGGGAGAGGATCAAGTCAGGGAATACTTAAGCAAACTGGACACATGCTGAGTCCATGAGCCCTGACAGGATGCACCCACAGGTACTGACAGAGCTGTCAGACGTCGTGGCAAGGCCACTCTCAATAATCTTGAATCGGTCATGGTGACTGGGAGAGGTGTCTGAGGCTGGAGGAGCGCAAATGCCACCTCCATCTTCAAGAAGGGCAGGAAGGAGGTCTCACAGAACCACAGGATGGTCAGCCTTATTCCAGGCACTTCAGTGACAAGAAAATCACTGAGTCGCCAGTATGGAATTACCAAGGGGAACTCAGGCTTGACCCAGTTGATAAACTTCTATGGTAAGCTGATTGCCCAGCTAAATGAGCGGAGCAACGGACATTATCTGGACTTCCCTCGTGCCCTTGGCACCGCCTCCTCTAAGGCCCTGCACGATGTCTGTAAAGGCCTGGGCCGGACAAATCACAGTGAGCTGGGGTGGGCACCGGCCGGCTGGGCACGCAGAGGCGGCCGGAGCGGGACTGGCGCCCGGCTCGCAGAGACGATATTCCCGCCTTCCCTCCTTCTCCCCAGAAGGAAGGAGCGACCCCAGAGCGCCGGCCAACGGGACGGCGCCGTGGCGCGGCCGCGGTAGCTCCCGCCCCTGCCGTGTAGGACGCAGCGCGCGGCGGGCGGACCCCCCCCATC
>VWZG01013175.1:0-21087 GCA_013396735.1 Grallaria varia
TGCAAGATGTTTTCCAACATATGGTGCTAACAAAAATCTGACTGCACACCACAGTACCTCCCAATTGCCTCAGTGAAAGAGATGAGGGAAGGAAATCAGTCCAGAAAGTCTATTCCTCTTAGACTAATAAGTTTAAGCTACGATTAACAGTAATACATTCTACCCCAATACTTGTCCTCAAGGTCCATCTCCTCAGGCTGATAATCAAAAGGGTTCTCTTAATTTGCTATCTTTTAGTAAATTTTATCTCCAGATTTCACAGTGTAGAAGCTGCTTCTTTCCTACCACAGGCTGCTCTGGGCAGCAGCACAGGCCAACACATGCCTGCTGGCTTTCTAAAGGATTTACCTTGCAAACATCAGTCCTGTAGCATCAGTCCCTACCTGTAAGCTACCATGCAAGCTTCAGCAGCTATCACTTTCAGGGAGTTTTTCCTCCCCCTTTCAAGAGAAAAAGACCTGCTCCAAATTAAAATTAAGCAGTATGGAAAAGAACAGGAAAAGAAAAAACCACAATCTTTATTTCCTGGACCATTAATCAGGAATCTTAAATTGTGAGTTGGTCAAACCCATTGAACCCAGAATGAGATCTTCAAATAACAGTGAAATGTAACTTTTGGCTGTGTTTGCCACATACAGGCATGTACTCTTGCTCTTCTTGACCAGCTTTTAAGACCATTTCAGCTGCAACTACAATGAATCTACAGGATTGCATACCTCAGTCAGTGTTTACAGTGGCTGGGAAGAGAGATGTACAATCTGTGGGTCACACTTCTTAAACCAATTTACAGCACACTTGTCTCAGAAGCATGTTAAATAGCTCATGGGCAAGACCAGGTATTCACTGATAGAAACTTCAGAACTGTGAGTGTCACAAGTTGTGTTAACATACATAAGTGCAATTCAATTCACTGAAGGTCCTGAAGTTCAGTTTTGATATTTCTTGGGCATGACCAAGCAGAGCAGTCAGTTTTAATTCTTTCAGCCAGCCTGGCTTTTGCTAGACTCAAGTCAAACTTCTTTCCATGGTCAGCTCAGCTATCTGGCTGAGAAAAACAGGACTGGAAGCATTAGGATGCAGCTATCATTACCAAGGAGTCACACTTACTGTGTTTCAAGACCTCCAAATTATAACTCTTTAAACAGGGGGATGTTGTAGTTGAGACAGACATATGACAAGATATCCAAGAAAGTCAGGCATAGATTCCATTTATTTTTAGCACAGCTACTTTTTATATCACTCATAAGTGTATGTGCATTAACATTATTGGTGCTTATTACATACAAACAGTCACTCATTGACCACAGTGGTAACCTTCTGTCTCTGTACAAATTCACCCATCTTGTTATTCCTTATCTTGTAGTTTTCTGAGTTCTCTCAGCACCAGCAAGTTGTTTACAATTCTCTAGCTCAGCGCTGTAACTTCTATGGGTACGCAATTATCTCACCAATGTCAATTTCTTCTTGCTCTACCAAGATGTTTGCAGATTCGGTCTAGTCACCCACAGGGGGAAATGTTTCTGTAGTTTCCAGCAGACCTGCACACATACTTTAGGCTCAGTCAGACATCACAAGCATTATCTTCCTAAGGAAACCAAGCCATGGACTCTGTGTTCAGCCATACAGACACACCACTCATTCTGTGAAATGGTTTTAGGTCAGATCAAGCTACAGTTTAAACCAGATGGATTGGTGAGGTTTACAGTCACAAGTTGGCACCATTTCATACTCAGCCCATTTTGAGGCTCCATTTGCCTCCCATGACACAAAAATGTCACTGCTGAGTTCATCAAGACCAAGCACAGGTAGTAAGCTGCATGTCTAGCTGGAAAAACAGTAATACAAATAGCCTGGCTTAGGGCTAACATAGATGCAGAAATCTTTCCTTTTGGTTCTGCTGACTGTTTCATGTTTAAACCATGGAACCCTTATTCTGTGTTATGATGTTTTTTACAATCTATTTTTGGTTTGGGGAATAAGCAATGAGCCTGGTTCCTTGACTGGCAACAGTAGGAAGCGACTTTGAACTAACAATCTAGCCTCAGATATGAAGTTAGATACTGGATGGACAAAAAGTATGTGCTTGAGTGGCACAAGTCAGCACTGCTTTTAAAAAAAACCAAACAGAACCATGTCTGTTTCTGCCTCTACACACACCTGTGCAGCTCCCCCGAGCTCAGCATGTATGTAAATAGGAAGGCAATCTTGAATACATGTGGTCTACAGAAGAACTGTGCCTCCATTCATTCCTCCCCCTAAAGCCAGGAGGTCCATGCTGGACTGACATGTTAAACTAATTTTCTGGAATCTGCTTCTGTAGCTAGGTCTGCAAAGCAAGCCTGGGCTGCAGTCAGACAACACTGCTGTTGAGCTGATGAGTTGAGTCTGACGAAATACTAGGTGTTCTGCTTGCAAACACTTACTTCCCAAGCAAAAGCATAATTTAAATTAGAGGACAGGATGTAGGTTTTTTGTACATAAGCTGATCAAGAGCAGCTCTCCACTGTTCTTGTGAGTTTTCCCTATATATAAAACAGTCTATGGTAAAAAATCCCCAACCATGCCTATTATGAAAAAAAAACAAACCACACTTTTAACATCTGAACTTATTTATGGACGTCCTGTTCCCTATCTCATTTACTCTGGGACAATTCTTCATAGACTTCAGCACCAGTACAAGTTAAAAAGCTATTTTGACCCCAAACCACAATTCTCACCACAGGATGCTGGTTTGGGGTCCTTGTGGGGTTTGAATAACAGTCTGCCATCAGCAATACACACTCTGTACATTCACTCCTTTGTGGCTCCTCTCCATAAAAAGCCTGAACTTTATCCTATCATTGCACACAGAATTAGTACAATTTCCAAGGTACAGAAGTAGCCTGAGTATTTTTTTTTGTCAGTTATTTATTTGTAAGTAGTGATTGAAAACACTAGAACTGGATAAAAAGTCTGTAGCAGAGAATCTCTAGGATCAAGAGGATCCTAGTAGCTTATGCCAAGAGTCACATCTTAGCTGGGATGCAAGTTTCAAGCATGTCTATTCTTTCACAGTTCAGTCTATCAGTTTGCCTGTACTGATGCCTTCTGCGCTTTTGTCTGATACTGTGTTATCTGCAGATTACTGGTAAAATATAAGGATGCAATGTATTTTTACTGCCTATTACTGTATTATATTCATAAAGATAGATTCTCCTTTAGTTTCACTGCCCTCACCAAAAAGTAGCAAAATACTGTCCACATACAGACTTTTCTCCGTATATTCAAATTTGAGCAGTCAGTATCTCAGGTCCAAGGTCAAATTAATTTCACTTATCATTTGGAAATCCATGGAAGGGAAGAATCAGCACTAGCAGACTATGCTGAAAATTTCCTTCTCAGGGCTCTACCTCGAGGTCTGAGTTGACAGGCAGAGAAGGGAGCCAAGTCTGAAGTTACTGAGTTTGACTACCCCAGAGAAAATGGCAAATTCCTTGTGCTTGCAGAGCAGAAGCTTCCAGCAGCACTTCTACATGCCACTTCTTTCCTGGATACAAGGTCTTTCCAAATTGCTTAACACTAGTCAAGCATTTTTGGTTTGTTTTAGTCTTAAAGTGCTTCACCATGGAGAAAATAACTGATACGAAATATCTTTGTGATTGTTTTTTCTCATTAACACTGGCTAGACCTTTCTCGAGTTCCTTCAGTGTCTGACAACAAGGACTCGATGCATGCATTGCTTATTCCACAAAATTGTTGTACATGTGGTTTTACTTGAATAATGACAGTGATCCTGGAGAATTAATATTCTCTTTTTAAATTTTAGTTTCTTTTTGTTGTGTGGAAGCTGTCTTCAGCCATGAACTTTTGGTAAACCTTAACCTTGATTCTGTCTCTGTATTTGTTTTTTCATTTCACACAGCCCAACATTTCCTTTAATAAAGATAAAAGTAAAAATTCCAAAATATTTCACGAACTCTTAGAAGAGATTCATTTAGGAGGAATTCATTTTGAAGGAACTGAAGAATATCAAACCCTTCAAGATTTTACAAATTTTTTTAACTCATCTTTTGAAATATAAAACACGTGTGCCAGACAGTTTTGCTGAGCGTTTGCATTTCAATGCATAGTTGAACTGCTTATCAGAAGTTCAAATGCTCTTTGTTCCTAATTTCCCACTATTATTCACACTGCATGCTCTGCTCAAACCCAGTAACACCCTTTAGCTATGAGAGCCAGTAATACTATTGTCTCACACAGAACAGACAAAGGAGACCTAAGTGCTCGGCACTTGCAGCATGCCATAACTTCAGAGTATAAGATCAGTGATTTCTCCTTGCATTTTTATCTTTATTATATGGAAGACTTCATACAGAGCAATATAAGCCACCCATATTCAAGGAAAGCACCTTTCCCAAAACAATTAAGTGCTTCACCTTGGTGTATGGATACTGGAAAGTGGCTGAAATGGGTCCATGCCTCCTGATCCACCATATGACCTTTCACTCACTTCTTATGGCAACAGCTCTCACCATATTTTTCTACCCTGTGAAGGCCCAGGTGTGTTCTTCTCTCCCTGCTCCCACAGGATCAGAGGTGTCCTAGATTTTACTTTAAGATAGACACCTCCTGAGGATTATTAATCCTACGTTGTGATAAAGACTTCTTCTGGAAAGATTACTGACTGTAGAGGAATGTTGGAACAAGAAAGTCAGTCTAGATACTTATTTGGGCCCTGAAGTTCAGCAAAATGAACATCAGTGTAAGTGATGGACCCTATGCTACCAACATCAATGAAAAAAAGTTTCACTTTTTGTTACAGCATTCCAGAAGACGCAATGAAACAGGTTGACACTGATGCTTTTGAAACAGGAACAGGCACAACTTCTGCTGTTCCATGACAGTGATGCAAAGTGGAATTTTGCAGGCATAAACGAAGGGGGGAAGAAGGTAAGAAATGACAAATCAGCAGCTTCCAGAAGAAAGAGAAAAGACTGAGGATAAAACACTTGTTAGGACTAACAAAAATGTCCTTATTTTGAGTGATCATTTTAACCCAGAAAAATCAAGAAGAAAGAAAAATTGTTACAATGGCTTGGTGTAGCAGGGAGAAGATTAACATAACTAGAACAGAAGAGCCAACAAGTATCAGCAGCATAAATCATTCTTATTTCCAGACACAACATGGAAATAGTCTATAAAAATATGTCAACAAATTATTTACATGTAAATCAGCAAAGCCTCAGAGACTTCAGAGGACCTCCTTCCATTTATCCCAACAGCCCGTAAGAGCAGCATCTTCGTTCCAGGCATTCTGACAACATTTGCATTTGCTTGAGAGCACAGACAGTATCACATACTCAGGAAAGGGCTTTTATAAGTGAGTGGGTAGAGTATCAGAGGAAAGGAAGCTTCTGACAATAGACATCTCTACAACGTTCTTTCTTAAAGCCAGGCTGGAGTTTTTCCTACTGCCTTCTTGCAGCAGAAATAGCTGGAAGGGAGTCGTTCTTACTCTGATTACAAATGAGCAAAAGGCGAAATTGCAAGGGGTGAGACGACACTGTGGTTTTTCCATGGAAATGACATGTGGAGACCAAAGGTGCTGTATATAGATACATTATCTTTCCTTCCTACATAATTTATTCTTTTATTTACATATTGCCCTGAGTAGAGAATGGTTATCTCCTCAGGTACTTTAGCAGCTACCCAAAATAAAAATTAAAAAAAAAAAAATTGCAAGTACCTTAAGGGCATCTTACTGCAGTTGACCATGAAAGTCAGGAAAAACTTAGAAACACAGTCTTTACAGAAGAGCTCTTGCTCTTACAGAAGGTAGGGTTGATTTTTTTTCTCACTGATCTCAACAGAAACTTATTAAAGATCAAAAATCTTTATCTCCACTGAGCTTTGGAAGAGACTCTGCAGCACACCAAATTTACCAAGTCAGAGATATTTCACACTTCAGTTATTCTCACGCTCAGCTAAAAGTCAAAGAGAACTAAAACAAACTTAAAGAAGGAAAATATTCCCAGCAGGAGTTTACTGGAAGGAAGAGAATATATTTGTACTTGATCTAAAAGGTAAAATAGACAAAAGATTCTGTATGGCACGAATGAATACCTAACATCTTTTACATCAGGGTAGCACAGCAATGGCCTTTCAGAACTTGATCAACTAATAGAAGTGTTGAACTAGCAACAGACAGGTTATGTGGAGTTTTCACTAAGCCTTTGAACTTCAGGAGAGCTATATGAAGTATCAGAATACATCTACTTACACAAAGCTCACTGAGATGTCAGGCCCTAAAGTAAGTCTTCAGAATTCAAACAATCCCCTAATTGCAGTAATTAAGAGTTACTGGGTAAGCTGGAGCACCAAAGAACTCTGCAGGCTCTGAGGTAACGTTCTTTCCCTTAGGAGTAAGCATCTTTTCAGCACTTTCCACCATACTGTCTTTTATTTGGCTCACCATAAATCTTGCTCAGGCTTTTAAGCTGTATTTAGACATAGCTAGAGCCAATGAGAATTCTAGCACATTTTTACGGTCACAAGAAGACTTTGATGTATTGCCTTTCATTCAAATGAAGTGCCTCTTTCCTCAGCATCTCAGACCAGGTTATCCCATTGTTTTCAGAGAAAACAATTATGACCAATATAGTAGAAATTAACCTGGCATATATATAGACAGACAAATGAGAACCACATGGATGGCTCTGGGTATGTGAAGAGGGAGGGGGAAATGGTGAATTTGCAGTTTGACTAGAGATATAAAATCTGTCTTGACAAGTTAGATGATTTGTTTGATGGTGAAGGATCCTGTTTTAGATATGAGCACAGTTTATGCCTTAGGTGAGGTAAAGAAACATGTAGAACACCATAGCACTTATTCACTGCTGAAGGATGGGGGCAAGAAAACACGGGTTTTGAACTGTTACTAAACAGAACTATCAAAAAAAAAAAATTAGACCTGGAGATGATACTGCTAATAGTTGATCCTAAAAAATTTATCAAGTGAGGGAAAAAAAAGGCAAAAAATACAGTCAAAAACCAAATATATAGCAATAACAGGTTTGAAAAATATCTGGTATTTTGCAATGATAGAGCAATTTCCAGAAGATACTCTCTAGAGCAAACATTCTTTAATGGTTTCCTAACCTCTCTCCTGAAAAGTTTTCTAAACTTTCTTGAAAGTAAAGATTCCACACCCATTTTGCAATTAAACAGCTTCAGATGAAACAGCTTAATGACTACTCCTGAAGTCTTTAGTAGAACTGGAAACAAGCTGCCAACTTTCCTAAGTTATGTACCACAGGAATGAGACTATTAATCTCTTTCTTTACAGATGGTAACAGACTCTTACGGGCACTCTGCTCAGCAGAGGTTACAATAGTATTGATAAGGCATGAGATGTTCATGCAATTAAGATTTAAAAAAAAAGCCACTATTGAACAATTCTGCATGACAGAACTAACAGAAGAAAACCAAGGAAATTTCTACCATCATGACAGAAAAAACACTACCGTAATGGACAGGATCATAAGTCATCTAATAAATGGCTTAAATTATTTATTTGCATTGCAATAAAGCAAGTCCACCTAGAGCTATATGAATAAAAAGGAAACTTACAGCTTTCCAGGCTTTTTCCAGACTGTATGTCAAGTTCTTGTAATTTTGTTCTACACATTTTTGCAGTTCCTTCTCTCCCTTCATATTCAAGAATGTAGCTCCCTGAAATACTGCAGTTAACTTGAAGTGTTAGTTTCACAATTTTTGATGGGAAGAAAATGCAGAATTAGCAGCCAGGGAGAGTCAAGATATACATGTATGCATTGTTTATCAGATCTGCTTTTCTCTGGAAAGATGGCAACTACCACAAATACATAATCCTCTAAAGTGAAATCACTACTAGCATTTCTGTAAGGACATGGTAACATTGCAGGCTAAAGAATTTTATTGACACTGGGTACTACTGAGCACAGCAGTAAGTGCCAGCACTAGAAATCTTATTTCCAACAATTAAATCTTCAGCAATTCTATTTTCATCAAGAATACCCTGACTATGAATCTTTTACTGAGGTCTATACTTTGCAATGATTTGACATCCGCATCCTTTGACAAGTTTTTATTGCTCCTCTGACCAATCAGATGAAAAACCTGTGAGATTCTGTCCTAGTTATAGTGGCTGGGACCAGTTTATCCCTGTGTGGGTGTAACTGGAACTGTGTATTCCATACCCTCTCTGCCATTTATCATGAACTGTTAACGATGCATTGTTTCCAGCAGCTGCCCAGGACACACCTGACACCTCAGGCTATGAACTGGATGTGTGAGAAAACAGAGATAAGAAGGTTCCCTGTCTTCACACCAATGATTCAGGTGTGATAACTCCCCTATGGGAGGCATTAGCACTTTCACACCCAACATGAGGGGTCATGTCTGCTGATGGGCCATCAAGTAGACAAAGATACCCCATGACTCACTGAATAAATGGCCCATTGTGAAACCCCTCACCCTGGGGGAGGTACTGGGTGTTCCCATCTGAACCCAAGCGTATATAGTCTTGGAGTCTGGGGACTTGGATGCATCAGACCAAGAGGAGGACCAGAGCCTCAACAGGACTGCAACAGGTTTTGACCACAGTGCAACCACCATCCTTACCTACAGGTTTTCTTTTTTTTTCCTTTTGCTTTGGACTCAGGGGGACCATGTGGTGCTCAGCACAGGGGCTGGTGAGCACCATTCTGTTTGTGCCTCAGGGTGCTGGGTTGTACAACTGCGTTTTATGGGCTAAAACCAATTTTCCTTTGTATCATTGTATTTATTGTAAACTTTTTATTAAATTGTATTTTTGAATTCTAAACTCTTTTGAGTTGGGTTCATTTCTCCTGCTGGTTTACCTTTAAACCAGCACACCTTTAAAGGGAGCTAATATGTTGCTTTATACACAACACTCAGCTGCAGAGTTCATTTCTTTCTATACTTTAACAGAAATTGAAAAGCAAAGCCAGGAAACCCCTTGAAATCAAATTCCCCAGCTAGTCTGGAAAGGAGTACTGGAATTCAAGCAGTGCTGAGAAAGTTGTAATTATCACGCAACGTTATCTGATATTTTTGCTAGTTAAGCATATTTTTACAAAAAATATGTTACCATTTAGAAAGAAAAGCAAGCTTTGCTCCTTTGCTTTCAGGTGATATTTTACATTTTTTGCCAGACTTCATAAACATTCCTTGATACAGCACAGAATGCTGGAGGCTTAAGTGAAGGAACACAAAGATGAACTTCTGCACTTACTTGATTCTCCTTAAAAATAATAACTACAGAGGTGGGAGGCCAGCTGGCTCAATGGATTAGTAATGAATATGAAATATTTCCACCCTAAGTTGCCGGGGTCTTGGTTTCACGAGCGGGGATGAATCAAACACATCAATATGATGCATATTCAAGTCCAACTTTATTCTAAGTTTCTACTGATATATACACTCATTCCACTACCGTACACGCCTTCTCACGCCCCTATAACTAATTCTAACTGGCTGGCTATCATAATATATGCATATGGTTTCTCGTTATCTTGCTTGCACGTCCTGTCCTTCTACTTGCCTAAGCAACTGCTTTCCCACAGACTGGCCTTCAGCTGAGGCTTATCAAGACTACAAATGCCTTCTTTCCCATGCCAAGTCGTGATAATATCCCTTTAATATGGCCGAGGCTCCCACACTAAGTCAATGGTTCAAAAACCAAGGCAGTGTATGCTTGGAAAGCCGTTTCATGACCTATGTGAAATGTGTTGGGGATCTTGGTAAAGCTCCTTCTAGGCACATGTCCATCTTACAGTTGACTTTCTTGGTTGAAGTCTCTTCCTTCTTACAGTTGACTTTCTTGGTTGAAGTCTCTGCAAATATTCCAAAAGGAAATAATCACTGATATGTACCTGTAATGTATGTAATAGGTATCTGGAGAGCAAGGAACAAAACCAGCTTTTCAAAACTGAACAGTGTAGAAGCTTGAACTGATAGCGTTGTTGCAATCAGGGAGAAGTTACCCGTTGAACTGGAAGTGCACATAAACACATCGAAACACATCTTGCATTACACTTTACCTCTCACTGTAGTGAGTTTCAAGGTGTTTGACAGACTGAATAGCATCGGTCATCACTGAAACAGATACAACACAGAGCAAAATAAAGGAATTGATTAGCAAGACAGCACCAAACAAGCAGGTACAAAGAGCACAAGGAGGAGGAAGATTTTCAATAGGGATAAAGTCTGGTGAGGGACTACTTGACTATCACAAGCAATCTTCCCACTGTATTCTGATAGCCAAAAGAGCACAGGCCCACATGAGTCAAGGAAATTTTTCCTCACACTTCCTTTCTCTGAGTTCTCAAGACTTCAAAGTCTGAATACCCCAAAGAGAGTCCTCATGATCACCCAGGTTCCCCTGAAAACTCTCATAGAACAGAAGGATGACAAAATACGCCAGGCTAATTCTTTCAAATTAAAATTGAAGTGGAAACACAACAACAATAGGGCAAGAAAAACATCTGCTTAGAAAACAAACTTATAAAGAAAGTTCATCCTTGGCAATTTCATCTTAACTGCCTTTCAACAAGGCAATCCATTCTTCTCCGATCGCTTGCTCTTGAAGAACCACCTACCCCTGAAAGTTTTCACTTTCTTGGTCATAGACAGTGTCCCCACAACATCTCACCACAACTAGCTTTGTCCCTCATGACTTGGACCAAAAAATTCCTTCTCTTCCTTCATATCAGTTCTCTTCCTGTTTTTTTGGGTTTTGTTTTGTTTTGTGTTTTTTTGCTTAGTGGAATTTCACTTTGAATAGTTGTTTTCTAACAACTATGGCTTTGAGGAGTCATATACCTCTTCCTCTCAGACTTTCTGGGTTATTTGCTTCTATTTCTCTGAATTTCCATTCTATTCTTTACTTAGCACACTCTTTCTAGCATCAGGCTCTTTGGCAAGCTTCAACATTTTCAAGACTGGCAAAAACTTTATAAAACATCCCAGAAGACATACTCATTATATGTATGAATTGTAAGAGTCAAAGTTTGCAGCTTGCTTTTGGTTTTCAGAGAAACCACACATGGTATACTAATAAAGCAGATGAAAGACTTGAGAGTTACAGCTTTTTTTCTAAATTCTCTTTCTGTTCTCATTTTGGATCATATTGCAAAGACAACTTTGGACCAAATTATTAGCAGAGAAAATTAAAAACTATGCACAGTGTTTCAAGTACGCAAAGACCTATCAAGAGTTAAATCTCTACACTACTTTTTTCTCCAGTCAGTGGCTCAATAGCAATATCTAAAAATAAGAGAAAATAAACTGATTTAAGCATTCAAATCACTCGCAGAACCAGGATTAAGATTTCAGGCTGTTTAATTTTCTTTTCGGGATAACCAAAAATTCCAGTCAGAAAAATTGATATAAAATACCAGGCATTAACGCAGACTTTTTTCCTCCCCAAAAAAATCATGTTTACCTTTGAGAAATGCTAACTTTTTGAAAAAAAACAATCACAAAAATAAAACAGACTTACAGTTTTATCTGAAAAAAACCTTACCTTCAGAGCTGCTAAGGCATAGCCTTTCAATAGTTTTAGGGCAAATACCTCAAAACACCACTCTTTTGAGGCCTAGTGTTTCAGCTGACTCAAGCTTCTCACTATGCACTTCAAGGTGACCCAGCTAACACTAAGTCTGAACTACACCCGGGGATTGTGAGGGACTGCAGGGGCAGAGGGCAGTAGTCAAATTTTAAGTGAGAACTATTCCTGACACAAGGTTTTTATTATTTTGCTAAAAAAAACTGTGGTTAAGTTGATGTGGGTTTTTTAACCCTGAGTTAAACTTTCAGTAGAACGTTCTTGTTAAGAGTGCTATTCTTTTCATTGTCATCAGAATTTGTGGGATTTAGAGAGAATCTGGCCACAAAAGGATCTAATATTTTCCAATCAGCTGTACTCCCTATGGAGTGCCCTTTACCAGACAATAAACAAAAGTCTAGATAAACAAACACTGCTGCAAGTCAGAAAGACTATGCATAGCAGAATTTTTTCAATTTAATTTCATATTCCATATGCAATTCATTTAAAGAAACATTCATTTCCTTTAAGAAGCATGCCAAAAAACTGCTGCAAAACAGCGGCATTCTTTAGAATTAAACCTTTTTCAGTTGGACTAACAGTGAAATTCATCTTGGCCCCAATTTGATATGCCCTCACTTGCAAAACTCTAATGAGGAAAAACATTTGTTCTTTTCCATTAAAGGCAAGAATGCCCTAAGAGCAATGAAATGATACTGCAATGGTGAGCAGCACAGAGGTACCTATAAATAAACTCAACAAATACATTTTTCTGGAATGTATGCAGTGAGGAGTACATCACATGCTCCTCTTCCTAACCTCAGTGTACTGCATAAGGGTGATCTAATGCAGACTTCATTTTACATTTATTCCTGCAAGTTATTTGCAATGCAAGAGGGATTTTCCTTGACTTAAACCCTCAGGATTTTTGGTGTTTGTCCAGAAACTATTTACAGCACAATTTCAATAGTGCTGTGAGGTCTGAGTGCTCGTTAGTTACCAGGGTTGAGCATGCACATAGGGCCTCCACATGTTCCAAGTAAAGTTCTGGACTTTGCACCTTATGCTGCAAATCACAACTGGAGAGAATTCAGAGCAAACACATTTCCCGACCTTCTTTGCTAAGTGGAAAATAGAGGCCAAAAATTCAAGTTAAAAAACGAAACAAACAAACAAAACCCCAAACAAAAAAGCTAAAACCACCCATTACCAAAAAAAAAAAAAAAATCAGGTAAATGCCCATTGTTGCATCCTGACAAGCAGGTTTCTAGAAGCTATTTTGCTCCCCAAATAGATATATATATTCTTTCTACACTCCTTTCAGTACTTACTATTACAGCCCACCAGTACTTTTTTCCATAGAAAAACAGAATATTGATGTTGTCTTTCACGCAAAGCACTGCCTTCCTGCAGGATTAAGCCCATTGCACTTAAAGCTAAATTGACTGGCACCATTTAAGTCAGCAGCAAACCTACTCTCACCTTGAAGAACAGGGATTTCCTACAATAGCACTGTACCCCAAATTAACTTCAACTCTAAAAAGGACACAATAAAAAAGGAGAAAAAAATCATCCTGCACTGGGATTCAGTGTCAATTGAATCATTACAGTTAAAACAAAGAAACAAAATATTTTTCATTATATTTTTCAGGATGACTTCCAGGATCCCATTTTTATATCCTGACAATAGCTATTTGCATGACACTGTAAAATTAGCAACATTACTATAAAAAAAAACACATTACTTTCTACTCTCATAGTGGAAACAATTCCTCAAAAATTAAAATAGCAAAGGAAAATGCCATTCATTAAGGAACAGTTCTTTTCCAAAGAAAGATGGATATGTTGAGTTTTCAAAAAACTATTTCATATTTCATTTTTCACATTTCTATTTATCTAGGGCTGTTATGCCAATAAGAGATACACCTCAGTAACCCTGCAATTTACTTAAAGTGGAAACTCTAGAATGTGATACACTTGTTAAACTGTGCAAAGTTATCAAACCAACTAGCAAACATATTTAAAGGGGTATCTTTAAAAGTCCCCTAAGAATAGTTACATCCATTTAAAGGTTACTTTACCTCACAGAGGCATATCCCACCAGATTTTTATATTGGGATTCAAGGCCATAACACCTTATTTCTGCTCCTCATGGTTGCATGCTCAGAACTCTCTACAACTCTAAAAAAGCTAGCTTCTAAGGGCAAACTGCTGCAATCAGACACACTCCAGCACCATGGTCCGAATGCAACCTGGACCATTCTGGCAACATCCTAAAAATAATTTCTTTGAAAAACACACTGTCTCAATTCCAAATCTTCTCTGAAGATTTAAAGTTTCCATTCTCAGTAAGTTTCCAGTGTTATTCTAATTAGCAGACAGACCACCATTACCTTAACTTTGTTATTAATACTTTTAGTATTAAAATTGAAAGTATAAATCTTCTCCTATATTCTCATGGCACTTGTTTAGCTTCTGCACTTCCTCTGGCTTGGACAATTCCAAGAGCTGGTTTTGTTTTGTTTCCCAAGTCTGTTTCACTTTAGGAGCATATTAATTTTTGTCAGTGTTTCTCAGTGAAAAGAATTCAAGAACTATTTCTACAGAGTGGGTCACATTCCATTAAAGCCAGTAGAGAGAGGGAGACACAAAACTTGGATGGGACCCATTGGACCCTTTAATATCCTGTTTTCTTTTTGTTTGACCTGGAATCCAAATACGTGAGTTAAAATGATAAATTAGTGTGAATATTAGAAGTGAACTTCTCCCAAAACTTTGAATACTAAAATACTGTGGGGAACATTATGTGTCAGCTATGGAATTCCTTTTCCTATCAACACTACAATCAACTGAATTAAATTCCCCAAGGTCAAATAGTAGGCTTGGGTTCCACATCTAACTATGGTATAAGTTATATAGAAGTATTGCTGCTTAATTTGGCACAGAATATAGCTTACAGGCACATCATATCAGTAGTACAATACTCTGCAGCTCTAGTGTACCTTAGATGGGTGAATTTAAACTCAAAATAATAATAAAGGGAGGTATTTCGAGAGAGCAGCTTCAGAATACTTGCAGAATTCTTGAGTCTAGGCAGTTGTATTGGTGGAAGATAGCACCTTGTCACTTTTGTTATGCTGTTAATAATCATCATCAGCTTGCCAAAGTAACAATTAGCAGAAACACTGACCTTACAAAATAGCTTTCCCTCTTGCCTGTATTTTAGAAAGAAGAGCCAGAAGCTACAGGGTTTTGTATCTTTAGAAGAGAACATTTGATTGGGCACTCCATCCGGATTTTCAGATACAGAAGAAATATCAGACATTTATAGATGCCATTTGTATTCTTTGCCTTTTTGTTTCAGACAATTATTTTTGTCAGTAATTCTTTGGCACCATTAGTATCAACCAAAGATTATAGTGAAATATGACTACCAGCTTTTAGGAGTGCATTCTTAAGACCTTTTGCAAACGTACTTAGCATCACATTACATGATCATATGTTGCTAACATCTAAAAATTTAGAAGTTTTTTCTAAAGATCTTATTCATTTAGCAATTAATAAATTGTGCAAATGTTAGGCCTATCCCATTTACTGTAAAGGTATTTCTCTTGGGCTATAAAAACCCCAAAACATCCAGGTCTCTCTAGACAGTCTAGACAGTCAAGGAGCTGCTATTATAGCCAGAGCATGTACCACCTCCCCCTGAAGCAGCGACAGAGACAGCCAAGATTGTACCAGTTTTCCTCTGGGCCAGTATGACAACCCAGCCATGGAGGGACATAAACAAGTATAAAGCACCCTTAAGGGACAGGAATTTGCATCCAAAAACTCCACCAGTTTTTCCTGTTCATAGTAAACCCAAATCAGAACTATCAGTTATTAGTATCTCTCTACTTTGTGAGAGATAAACTGTTGTTCTCATGCTGATTAGTGATCTATAAGTGTCTGGGCAAAAGATTGCTGTGCATGCTCTGCATGACTCAGTGGCACGTGACGAAATTCCATCCCTAGTAGGTCTGCTGATGGACACAATCCCATTATATCTGCATTTGAAGATGCTGGCAACTACATTCTCACCAGGCACCTACTAAGGATCCGTCAGTCAGTAAGGAACCCATGTTGTACCTTTTGTCTGTCGACATGTATCTTTCATGAGGAATAAACACAAGGACATTATTTCTAACGATGACAAGCACGTACTGTGAGGCCTCTAATAATGCCACAACACCAGACAGTTACCCTGGGAAGAACCCCAAATTTGGAAAAAATTCCAATTACTTCAGTAGCCTCTTACAGCTGAGCTAAACTAGACCAGCATATTACTCAGAGCATGGACTACACTTGCTTATGCTTACATACAATACATATATGCATGATTTTGTGTATTATGCTTGCTTTGATTCCACCAATAGAACTGGAAACATAATACCAGGTTCAGTAAGTCTATTTGCTAAAGCACCCACATTTCCTGGAACCTTGCCTACACAAACTACTCAACTCCAAACCCTCGCCAGAGAACATCATCACAAAGCACTGCATGTAGCATTCTAGGACATATGTGGTACCTGGATTTTGTGCTACATGCCTCACCAGCATCACTCAAGCACTTGAAAGAATCAGCCTTCTCAATTGTCAAAGGAGTTCATGTGTGACATGGTAAAAGAGGAAGTGTTTTCCCAGTATTACGCAACAAATTACTCTCAGGCTCCAGAGAATCCAAGTATCTAAAGGGTTACATGCAGACCTCTCAGAGATTAGTCACCTGGGTCATTTCTTCCCCTGTAGGCACAGAAGGGTAACCCAGTTATTCCTGCTCTTTAAGGACAGACTATGTTATCCCTAGTGTGGGAATATTAAGCCAGCTGCAGGAAAAGGCTGACATTTGCAGCATGATCGTAAGTCTTTCAACGTGTTTTTTCCACTTTTGTTTCTCAGGCAAAAAAGGGATGAAGGCTGATGGGGAAGGAACGGCTAGAGAGGCCCTGTAGGAAAGGCTGTAAACAAGAAAGGGACCATTTATTATGGGTGCACACTTCAGCATGGTGGTTCACAAAAATGTGAATGCCTCGCCCATCACAGTTTTTAACTGTAACAAGTTACCAGAAATGGGCTGGCAAGACTGTATAAGGGTATTAAGTTCCGTAAGCAGTAAACATCTGTAATAACAAAGATCTATTTTTGATGAAAACCATACTAGCATTCAATTTTCTCCCCTCACTTGATAAATAAAAAATACAATGCAACAGAAAAGCCACTTATATACAACTGTAAATATTACAGACCAGAAGGTGGCAATGGTTAGGTGGATGCCACTGTTATGGGCAAGGGGTAATCCAGATCGGATGGGTTCTTAGGTTCTAAGCTGCAGTTTCCCACAACTGAGCCCCGAAAGAAGAGACACAGGCACAATGTGCAGTTCAGGCAAATAAACCAATCTGATCTTTATTGAACAGGATGGTGGGTATTTAAGGGGCAGGAAAAGGGAGGTCCTGGGAAATCGATCCCTGGACAACTGATTGGTAGGACAACAGGATTGGCAGGGAAATGGGAGTGACACACAGGGGGCATGTCCAGGCAAGCTGTCCTCAGTGACCCTGTCTCAGGTGGCAGGCTGGAAAGCCTATCTCCAACAGGTGAATGGCATTTTATGAGCAAAAGGGTTTATTCCACAAGGCCCTAAAATATATACTGCAAGAGACAACATAAAACTTAATTTTTATTCACCTTAATATATAAAACATTAGCATTTTAAATAGTGCAACTATGAAAACAATTTAAAATTCCTGTAGCCTTTTTCTTAAAAAAATAAAATCTGCATCTCAAAGCATGCTGAAAGCAGAATGAAGGTTGGTGCTCAATCATCTGCAAGGAAAAGGGAACTTTTCCCATGTGTCCAGTCTGTTATGCCTTTAACTTTATTATTAAGACTGAAAACATGGCTTCCAACTGCAAAACAGCATTCAGTCAAAAAAACCCTAAATTTTGTACAAGTTTCTCAAATAAATACAGAACTATATATGCCTTACAAACCAAATGTAAAACTGCATAGAGGCTTTAACTGGATCCAAACTAAACTTCAATTTCTGCAAAACAAGGCTCAGGTTTGCTTGAAAACATGTATGATCTTTGCTCTAAAAGACTGGACTACAACAAGACTTAGCAAGGGCTTTTCACTAAGAGGACCACACAAATTCAGAGTTAACTGGAGCAAGGTTTCCATGCAAACGGGGAGTTAGGGAACTACTGGACCAACAATTATTCAGTTTCAATTAAAGACAAGGCATAGCTTCAGGAAGCAGCTATATGGAAGTTTTGTCAACATCTGCAAAGTTTCTAAAGAAGTAAAATTCTACAGCAAAACTGTAAACAGATGTGCCCTTAGCTCTCCTCCCACAGCTGCAATAAGCATATTTCATGCTGCATGTTTGTCAACATACCAAAGTAGAGGATTGCACAGATAGAAATCCTAATTGAATGGTTACCACTTCACCCATAAAACAATAATTTGAATTCTCTAGATGCATAAAAGAATGTATGCTCCTGACTGCTGAACTTATGAAGTTATGTTGCTACTTGGGTCAAAATCAAAAAAACCAACCATATAAAATCAGCTAGCTACATACAGATGTCAGAGCAAATCCTGGTGAAATATGGCAGGCTTTTTGCACACTTCAATATCTTCCCATGAGCTTTCTGCTTTCACTTGACAACACAGTGGAATTTTGGGGAAGCAGAGATCAGATATCTTAATCCAGCTGAGATTTCAAAGCTTTGCAGCAGGGACCATCCAGTGCAATACATAAGGAGATTGTCATAAAAGCTGAAGGTGCATCAGCATAAATCCTACTCCTCCAAGTAAAAATTATGTCAACACCATTGTGAAAGAGATAAACTTCCTAAAATGAACTATTCCTTCTTGAGCTCCTGCTGGATTTTGTTTTCCTGACATGTAGAAAAGGAAAAAGGCTGTAAACACATCAAAGCAGGAAACATTTTATCTTCAATAGTGTAGTAGTTTAACTTCAGGCCTTCCTGGGAGACTAGGTCACATGATTTATATTGACCAAGGAAGTATTCCATTCTATATTACATCAGCTTAGATATAAAAGCGGGGAGTCAGAAGTTATCAGTTAGTCTCTTTCCAGTGGTGTTAGGCATTGGTGGGCCCTGTGGTCGCTCCTGGGAAGAGATGGCCTTTGGTGCTGGTGGCAAATTTTCTCCTCGGGGGAGACAGCCTGCGGGTCAAGGCTGCTTTCGGGGGAAAGGCAACCTCGCTGTTTTTGGGAAGCAGATCTATTTATTTGTTCTTTATTGTGTGTGTGCATATAGTAATATTAAGTTTCCTTTTCTTCTCTGTATATATGTGTATATTAATATATACTGCCTTGTTACTGCTAAAACTCAATTTTGCAGATTTTTTAGCTTCTCCTCCTTTGCCTGTGGCCAGGAAAGCCTTATCGCAGGGCTTAGCACCTGGCATTCAGCCATGGTCAAATGGCTACAAATAGTAAGAAGAGACTGCCAAGCACGCAGTCTGTGTTAAGTAATACATACACTGAGCACAGTCAAACAGAGCACACATACGTACACATCTCCACCATATTGAACTTGATATACTATTGTATAATAGCCTATTTTGACCAGAATACATGAAAGTTTCAGTATTTTCTATGCAACTTCCAAGTAGTGTTTCCACCAGGGCTTCCAAGCAACTGGCTTGTTTCCAAGAACTCCTGGAGAAGCCTTTCCTTCCTGTGGCATGACAGAAAGCACTTCAGTATTAGCATGGATACCCCACAAAATAAGCACACAGGAGTGGAGTACAAGGAAAAAATTGCTAAGAGTAAGGCTCAGAAGACCTCATGATACTCTTCTAGTCTCCCTTTTGCATAATGAATACTCAGAGCACAGATGAAGTGTGTGGAGCTTTGGATAAACTACATGATTGTTGAAGTAGAGTCAGATGGGGGGCTGGAAATTTTCAGTTTGTCATGTGTGAGAGTGTCCACCATGGAGCCATAGGAGTGCCAGCATAAAGACTGAAGCTGTATCTGATGTCATAACCTAATAGGTTAGTTCCTAATAGCATTGGTTCCCTTATCACCACTTAAAATAGGTCTTGGAGAAAGCCACTTCACCTGAGACTAGGACAGCAAGCCAGAGAAAATATGCATCAGTGAAGAGAAAGTGGTACAGGTCTCAGACAACAGCAAGACCTGGGAAAGATTTTTCCAGATCATACCATCAGTCAAGATGCCCCATTTGTGTCCTGATTAACTTGGCAGGAAGAATATGCAGCCTTCTGAGAAACCTTGGACCTGCCTTAAGTGAGTTTGGAGGTGACCCTAAGGCTTTTGAGGCACATCAGGATTATTGCATTCATACAGCAGCTGTTTTGAACACAGCCAACAGCTCTCAATACTTCCAGAGCAGCTGACTCATTGCACAGAAACTGTGCAGCCTGGTTTTGTGCTATGGAAGTGTCCACAACTTCCAGATATGGAGCAGGCTGAGGGCAGTGCTGATCAGCAACTCTGGCCAAATATAGAAAACTCTGAGATTACACCAAGTTTTTTGAGATGGCAGAGATTAAAAGAAGGATATCGGTCTGTGAAAACTCAGCTATACAGTAGCAGTAATTGGGACTTACAAGGCTTATCACTAAAAGTTACAGTTCTGGTGCATTAGAGCTATCCTGCAAATCGAAGAGTCTATATTTGGCTGCCTTTTAGAATTTGCATGCATTGTCACATTATTGTCACAGAGCAAACTACAAGGCTGTGGACAAAACCTGCTTACCAGGTCATCAGTGATAACAGGGCCAAGTAAAATTTCTGATTTAAGTTCCTCTGGTCTCATGTACCTTGAGCCCAGCCACAGACCCTTAATTTGCACCGATGGTACCTGGATTTCCAGGCTGTCTTGTATATCCAGGCTGTCTTGGTTTACAAGCTCAAATAAGATCTTATACACTAAATACCCCATGGTGCACGCACTGTACACCAAACTGTACAGGATGTTGTGCAGCAGCGATTACATCCAAGTTCCCCGGTGTGCTGGTATAAATCAGCAGGAGAAATGAACCCAACTCAAAAGAGGCTAGAAGTCAGAGCTACAATTTAATAAAAAGGTTACAATAGATACAATGATACAAAGGAAAACTGGTTTTAGCCCACAAAACCCAGTTGTATAACCCAGCCCCCTGGGGCACAAACAGAATGGTGCTCACCAGCCTCTGTGCTGAGCACCACGTGGTCCCCCTGAGTCCAAAGCAAAAGTAAAACCTGTTTTCCTTCCAAAAGGTTGGTGGTCGCAGTCTGGTCGAGAGTAGCAGTTACAGTCCTGTTGAGGTTCTGGTCCTCCTCTCGATCTAACGAGTGAGTGCCCCCAGCCCCCAAACCCCAAGCTTATACATGCTTAGGTTCAGATGGGAACGCCCAGTACCTCTCCCAGGGTGAGGGACTATAAATATATATATATACAGTGAAACATTACAA